>JABFDZ020000131.1:24386604-24396772 GCA_019775955.2 Pollimyrus isidori | reverse complement strand
TGAACCCTGCGGTACCCCACTATGAACACAGGCCCACTGTGACATTGTACCTCTTATCACTACTCGCTGTTTCCTATTTGTTAACCAATTATCAATCCAGGTCGCTATATGAACCGCACTTCTCCATACTGTATGTGTAGGGAAGGGCAAAGGGGATGCGTGAACTGATTGGCTGACACAAGACTCCAAGGCAACATTGTAGTAAGAACATCCCTGATGAGGAATGCTGGCAGAAAGTATAACGTTGATTTTCCAAGTTTAGAATAATTTACTTTTTACCAAAAAAGCACCAGGAGGAAGATTTATCTGCAGATCTACAGTATGCCTGCAGTTTAAACTTTCCAGTAAATTGCTCACTAATGACTCCATGGCTTGCTCACCACTGTACTTTCAGGCGAAATGTCCGGCTTTTGAGGACCAGCAAAACACAGGACGCCAAATATAGCCATGTGGCTTCACATTCACCATAACGGACAGAAAAGAAAACAGAGTTAAAAACGGTCACAGTCATTTCCCCATGCTTGTTCTACACCCCAACATTTACGACGCCCCAGACGCACAGACCATCTGCTGGTCCTCCTTGATTCCTTTCTTACTTTAGCAATTATCAGCAGAGCAGACTGAAGGACAGATGACACGTACTGTAGAGGGGTCACAGTCTTTAATCGGCATCATGGATTGGAAGACTTCCCGTCATCTAACATACGTGATGGACATGAGATGCTGCGATATACATTCTTCTTCAATTAGGACAAACAACAAACATCTGTCCATCGTCCAATGCCTCATCCAATATGGAGTGGCATGGGAAGGCTTGGAGTCTATCCCAGGCAGCGTAGGGCAAAAAGCAGTTCAGCAGTCTGGTGGGTTAACGGATCCATAGAAGTCCGAGTTATATAATCGAAAAAATTAGCAAGTGACATTCAATGGAGAAACACACAGCACCAAGGGAAGTAAAGCATGGATAAGAAGGATTGCAGGGTGTTATATCCAACAGCATGCTGAGACAATACATCAGGATATGAGGAATCCAGGAAAGATCATCCTCCACTAATACTGTCCTTGGACAATCATACTATGCAAGATACCACAAAAATAATGGCTGAATTCCACTGATAGCTCCAGGAACAGCTTTAAAACATCAATTTACACACACCACAGTGTATAATAATTGCACAACGACTTTACAAACACATTATATTATCTGTATTTAAAAACAGAGCAAGAATGTTAAAAACACCTTACATGCATTAATTATTTGTAAAGGAGAAAAAATGGTGGGGTTGTTTCCTGCCCAGATTAAGCTACTGAAATCAAGCCAAAATGGTAGAAGCCCAGTACAGAGGAGGGCATCTGCGCAGCAGAAAGACAGGGCATCTGCGCAGGGACAGATTTTTGCACCACCAAACCCAGGTTATTGCTCTATGTCAGGTTTTAGTGGCTCCTGGTTGGCGAGAGCCAGTTTAACTGTGCTTTCCTGGTTGACGTGGCAGAAAACGCTGTCATATTCCTGTGCGGAGAGCCGGGGGTGTGATGATGTCTGTGTTTCATCAGCAGGGGTTAGAAGAGGGCTCCAACAGTAAACAATTTTCCCAAAATTTTGTTTTTTTTTAGGTTACCATATATATACACTATATATACGTATATACACTGTGTTGTGACAATAAAACTTCCTTTTGGTAATCAGTGGTATGTCCTTAACCTTATTATCTTGCAGGTAGGGTGTTATTGTTATACTGTGAGCCAAGTGGAAATCTTTAAAGAGATATTTCAAATCTTTTAAGCTCTAAAATACCAACGGTTTCAGTCTTGTGTTTCCAAGCCGAGCAAAAGGCAAACGAACAGAGAGGAAACTCTTTAGGGTGCAGATGAAAAGCATGTTTAAAACTGAGCTTAACAAGGGCCCTTCTAAGAACCCTGCGGATTCGCACACCGAGGCCCCCCATAGATCCGAAAACAGAGGCTGAGTAGCTTGGCCCTTCCCCCTTGCCGATCTGACAATGATCATAGCCATTAATGCAGCGCACACTGCCGGCTCCGGCCCCTGCCGTGTGCTTTTCTCACCATGGATGAATGCTGAACACACCAGACACGGCAAAGACGTGGGCAAGGTTTATTCAGAAAAACAACAAAGCGGGCTTTAGTATGCAAGTTCATTCTTTGGTGGAAATAGCTGCGTGTGTGTCAGGCCCGTGTTTACAGCAAATCCCTCTGCTCTCCATATCATTCACGTACGTCTCAAGGGCACCTGATCTCATGAGCTCTTCCATCTTTTCACTGCTTCTGTTTGGTAAAATATGAATTAATTAGCTTGTTAACCCAGTCATGTTTGACAAAAATGATCAGATTTGCCCACTGGACAGGGTTGGACAGATTATCTTGGATCTGTTTCCATTCAAAAATTTCAAATCAACAAGTGCTTGTTGATTGGTTAACAGGTGGAGCACTTAGGTAAACAGTGCCAACTTTGCACAGCTGCTTGTTAGATGCAAGATTAATTGCAATGTCTCAGTAACCCATGTGAGTACAGGTGTCCCTACAGCACATGTTGGAAAGACCATGCAGGAGTCACCTACTAAACCAAGAAAGGAAATCACTTAAAAGCATTCTCTCTACTGCAGACAGAGAGTTCAGCGACAGCTACGCGGTTTGATGCTTTGCAAATTAAAAATAGCTACTAAATTACAGCAACCTCCAAAATGGTAGTGGCTTCAGCTGAGGCTGAGGACGAAGAGGAAGCTTCGAAACTAGCTTGACTAAAACTGACTGTGTCCTACAATCCAAAATGGGCTTGAATTTTAAAGAATAATATTATGTAATTATTGCAGGCAGAAAGAAATATAGGGTCCCCATGCATTTCAGAGATGGCATGGTTGAATTAAAGAGATCTTTGTAATGTGTAAAAATATTCTGAATAAAAAAGATTAATTATATTTAATCCCTAAATTTATCGGTCCGGTTATGTTTAATGGAGCACAATATTGTGAAATCAGTTTCCAGTGGCCTGATTGTATTTAATGCCAACTTTGCCTCTGGCAACCTGATACTCAGGTACCATAAAATGTAGGTGAAAGAATTCAGGAAAAAAAGGAGATTATGGGAAAAAGTGGGAGAGAGGAAATGAGAGAAGAGAGAAGACAGGTGCTGTGAAAAAGTCAGATACGCAGAGCTGGGGGGCAGTTGGACATGTTCCGTTACCTTCTTTCTTGTAAAACGTGGATGTGAACACATATCATTCACATATCATTCACATATCATTCAAGGCAGCACCTGCAACTGTTTTCCACCAGATTACACCCCCGACTCACGAGGAGACGTCAGCCCGTTTTTTTGGCCATCTTCATCTGCAGCTGTCTCAATACCTCGCAGTGTGTGGAGCACAGAATTACCTCATGTGCGCAGTGGTCGCCAACTGGTGGATCGCGATTGATTGATCGATCTTTAAGAACTTCCTAGTGGACTGCAAAGTACCACCAGTCTGCAAAGGTGGAAACTTCAAGTGCAGAACAGTAAAAATCCAGACCAAGATCTTGTTTCAACCAACCAGTTCAGCATTTCGTGACTGTGCTCTTTGTGCTCGATTGGTTGGTTGAAACAAATGCCTATTCTGGATTTCTACTTTCTGAACCTGAATTTTCTGTTCTGAAAAAATACTATCATGACTCTGTAGCTCCCCAGATAATTTTTAAAAGCAGCTCCGACTGTAAAAATGGTTGGAGGCCACAGTAATAGAGAGACTTGCGATGCCTTTGAGTTGCATTACACTGCAAAAATATACTAGTGCTTTGGATGTTCCAGTTTCTTCCCATATGCATTGTGTAAGTTGACCCTGCCTCTCTGCCCTTCACTAGTTCCAGAGTCACATATAAAGCCACCTCATCTCTCCTCATCTTTACAGAAGATCTCCCTAAACATGTTTAGTAAGTAATACATGGAGCATCAAAAATAAAATTTCACATTGAGCCAACATGACTTGAATTACAACCCTGGCATCATGACCAGAGCTTCAGCGAGATGTGCGTCGGTCTGCGGTGATGAACACAGATGGTGCCTCAAGCATGCACACCAGCAGAAGGTCACATCAGCTTTTCAGAGACCCATGGAGAGACAAAGAAAGAGGAGGAAACAAGCACAGCATGCAGTGTAATGACTGAAGGACAGAAGTGTGCAGAAGCCCAGACTGATGGCTTTAATGGCAGGCTGCGGGCTGAGGACATTTTGCCAGGCCTCACATGTCTGTGCACACGTCTGAAATCATTAATGAAACACTTGCTAGTGAATGAAACTACTGCTGTAATGAAGAATCTTGAAGGAGACAGAAGTACAAAAGCTCAAAAATAGTATAACTACTGCAAGGTGTGAGCGAGGCGTACGCCAGCCCCCAGCCATCAGTAACACCCATGCTTATCCCCGGGTATTGTACTGTACTCTATAGTCACAAAGATTTTTCTCTGTCTGAAATACAGGGAACCAGTTCGGAAAGCTCCTGTAGTGGAATTGACCTATTGTAAAGCCTTACCCTGCGGCCCTGCCCCCCCAGCTAACCCCATTGGGTCCTTGTGCTACCACCTATTGTGCAATTCCTAATCCCCTCCCCTCCATTGCATTTCTCCACAGGAAAGCCTAAGACTGAACAACACCTCCCCAGCCCAAATAAAAGGCCTTGGGGTATTTCATGCTCTGTGGCCCTTTGGGGGTGGGCTTTTGAACGGGCCTCATCCACAGGAGCATCAGAGACATTGTGAGGATGAACCCAATTTCCAGGACAAAGGTTAAAAAACTACAATTGGTGGGTGCAGTTGTCATTGAATCATTTCCAACACAAACTTCCACATCTCCAGTCCTGTTTGCAAAGAATTATGTTCATAAACCAGATGCAACTAGATGGTAGGGATTGACATAAAGATTAATTTATGGAAGCATAGGACAAATGAGCCTAAGACCCTCACTTTATATAAAACAGATTCTGAGCCCAGCAGAGGGTCACCACAGTGAGATATTAATTCTGTTTACTAGGGAAGTTGGTGGTGCAGAAGGCAGTGCTATCGTTCGACAACTAGAGGGTTGCAGGTTCGAGCCCTGCTTACTCCTGACCCCTTCGAAGTGTCCTTCAGCAAGACACTGAACCCCAAATTGCTCCTGGTGTGCAGGTTGGCACCTTGCATGGTAGCCATCACCACCAGTGTGTGATTGCGTGTGTGGATGGGTGACTGTGAGGCATAAATTGTAAAGCGCTTTGTAGAAAAGCGCTATATAAATGCAGTCCATTTACCATTACTATTTATACCATTATTAACTGAACATGACACCTTAGCATTGCCACTATGACATACATTTCTCACTAGCTGTTAACCGCACATTAACACAAAGAGACGTGGCCCCCCCTGGAGGCTGACAGTGCCCACAGGGCGGGTCCGGAGGCCATGCCATCGGGTGGAATTAGCTGCCCGCCTTGGCTATAATTTGGTGCCTTACTTCCCTAAAAAAGGAACTGGCTGGCAGGTCTTAACTTGGATGTGGTGGCATCTGCAAAACAGGCAAAATGGACCCAGGTCCACTTCTTGGTTTATTTATAGAGTCTGGCCGAAGTTCTCAGAAAGCCTCATCGATTGGAAGCTTGCCAATCTTCTTGCCATTAACGACGGGGCCGTCCTACGCCATCGCACTGCGCAGTTCCAGCATATGGCTGAATGGCGGAGGCCCGGGTATAAGCCCCTATAAAGCGGGTCCCAGTCCCATGACAGCTCCAAGCCCGAAGCCCACAACTCCTCCCAACCGCAGCCACGCCCGAGGTGTTCCAGCACATTCGGACTCTGAGGCTGCGACCCAAACTGCACCAGTCATTAAAAAGCTAACCCCTCCCATTTTGGATTCGGTCTTCGAGACACTGGACTCATTCAGCCCTGCTGTAAAACTGTTCTCCCTGGGTCTTACAGGATTTTTTTCCCTAGATGTTTATATTTCAACGCAACAAGAGTGAGTCTGCCTTTTAGTTTTATATCGCTAATTTAGTTTTAACTGGAAAAGTAATAGACATCTTTTAAAGAATGAATGCAGTGCAAAACTAACAAAGCTTTTGAAGTGTGAATTACCCAGCTGCCATATTATTGTTACTGGGTTCACAGTGCATATGATTGTTGGGGATTTCATACCAGGTGCAAAGGAAACTGGGACATGGACCTATTGGGGGGGGCTGCTGTTTCTAGACCTTTCTGTTAGATTTGGAGTTTTCTGTCTTTCTCAAGATAAAATGCAAACTGTAGTCAGCAGCTTCAGAGTCCCCAGTGGATAAGAGGACATGTGGAGGTAAAAAAAAAAAACCCTGGATCCCGGTGCGTGTGCGCGCGTGTGTGTGTATGTGCGTGTGCGCGTGTGTGTGCGTGTGCGTGCGTGCGTGTGTGTGTGTGTGTGTGTGTGTGTGTTTGCACGCACGCTAGGTGGGACAGAGAATGTGCAGATGGGTTTGGCAGAGAATAGCAGCTTCACCTAGGAATGAGCAACAGCAGGTCTCAGATAAACCAGATTGAATTTAAGACGAGTGACCCAATCATAATTCCCGGCTTGTTTTCATGTTACGTATTTGTATTCGTTTTCATTATGCGCTTGCTATTGAGAGCAGGTTTGCTGTGTAAACACATGCATCCCACACTGGGAAAACCTTACAAAATTCATTGTTATCTACAGTAATGACAAAATGTTTAAATATTCCCAATCCAAACAGTACGTTTCACTTCTTAATGAGCGTAGCACATAATAAACACTGAATGAGATGGACAGAAGGGTGCCAATTTGTACAGTGATTAAAGTGATCCCCCTGCGGAAACGGTCTTTTGATCTTCCTAAGAGCCAGAGGGGCTGCTTCCATTGTTAAACTCCTGAAAGTCTTGCAGTTTTTACTGAGAGGAGATTACAATCCACGGTGAAGATAATATCTCAAAGGAAAAAAATAAGTGAAATGAACAGTCACACATTTCAAGGTTCTGGCTACAAACAGACCAAAGTAATATTCATGTCTGATAAGAACCTAGTTATGTGGAACTAGAGAACCCCCGGAGGTCCATTTAATCATTAGGATATTTCCCTGTGTGTGATTTTCTCAGGAAAAATTAAGATTCCTAGACTGAACACATGCATCCTCCCGCAACATAAATATTTTAAAAATAAACAAATAAGATGATTAAATAAACGCACTAGCACCAAAGCAAGGAACGAGAAGTATCGTGGCTCCAGTGTGGTTAATGGAATTGACCTCTGCAGCGGTAATTACGTCAATCAAGGTAGATACACGAACTCATACATTTTGATAGCCAAATTTTACGCATTGTGCAAATAACTCGACAGAAATTGATTACAACCTACCTTCAATCTAAGTCAGCAATCTCCCCAGAATGCCGAGATTTGTGTCTTTTTTCCCTCTATGTTGTGTGATATAGATGAATTTTGTATAAATCGTTGGAGCGACCTGCGAGTACTTTACTATTATTCAAGTATGTTAAGGCTGCCTTTTCGTGGTGCCCGTGTTTGCCAGCAGCATTGGAGTACTGAGCTGGGTTTACAAAGCAGGGTAATGACATGGTGGGGGGAGTGGGGGTGTTGACATGCATGGTGCAGGGGGTGGGGGTGTTCCTAAAGTTATGCCCAGATAGGCAAAGGGAAGAAACATTTTAACATAAGCCTCCATAAAATAAACCTGACTGAATTAAACTTTTAATTCAAGTGTCCGTCTTCAGCTCATATAGGATCAGTCGGGCTCAATAATATCTGATCAAAAATGTCTCAATGGAATTAAATCGCAGGTTTAAGGTTTTAAGGTAGGAATGCGCATAATTTCACTTTGTGTGATATAATTATCATATTTGCTTAATAAAATGTGTAATATTATGACTAGTATTTAAACCACGCGTATTTTAAAATGTTGTTAAAAAACTCGTGTATTAACCTGTACTGTAGCAGATTTAAAGCGGCCGTTTACGGTGATACCATGACTTACCAGGATTGAAGATACTGGTGACTGTACTGGTTTTAGTTTCGAAGTCAGTCAGGAGCGGTTCATGTAAAACTAAATCATGTACTGGAATAGTACAGGCATGATGGTTCCCGAAACGCATTTTTGTATTTCTTGTCAAAAAATACAAAGCAGCTAAAAGGACCCCAGATAGTTACAGGGAAAAAACGACATAAACGCGCTAGGGACTGAAATTTAAATCGCGTCCAATAACAAGCTAATGAGATCACTTCGTTTCTGGCATGAACTACTTGTTAAGATAAGCAGCACTTCAAGTTACACCGGATGGGACAGTCCGGTGGAGTCATCAGTGTAATTATATATGACATGAATAAATTTCCAAATAAAATTTCTTGGCCAATTATCGAAGCAAAGGCTTTGAGTAAATAACGAATAAGCAAACTTGATTTTGTTACTATTATGTAAAATAGGCCTCTATATTCATCATAATAAAATCAACCTGCCATTTTTTTTACATAAACATCTTTATATTTACATACATGATGCAGATGACACGCTCAAATTCACCTCATCCTTTTCCAATTAGCATAACCACATGACTCACAGCGGACATAAAGCTTTATACTGAAACGCCGTTCCCTAAATCCTGCTATGAAGCGCCGCCAGTTTAGAAACGTTGCACACTCAAACCTACTGCAGACAGCATAAGATGATCTCAGAGCCCCGAGGTTGTACGCGAACATGTCTTCTCCCCTCTCCAAGCAGCCAGTAAATCCACAAGGATGTGACCGATGTGAATCACCAACTGAATGAGATTCTGATGGGGACACTGTCAGAAACGCTTCAAGCATGGAATTAACTGTGTCTTTCACAGAAAGTGAAGATCATGTGGGCAAGTAATGCATATGCAGAAAGAGATTCTCTGTATTGATTGGTTTCCCATTCAAACACAGCAATGTTTCTACACTGAGTGACTAAAAAATAATATTTTATCAAAAAAGATATGGAAGCTCATTGCACTTTAGTTATCATAATCAGAAGTGCAGAGGCAGGGCAGGCCATAGCCATTTGGCCCCTAGGTGAAAGGGGGCCCCCAAGCTGTGAGGGGCCCCCCGAGAGTGACTGATTACATGGTACATTGCAAAGACAAATCTGTTTCATTTGTGTACAGTGATCCCCCACCTATTGTGGAAGATGCATTTCAGACCCATCAGCGATAGGTGAAAATCCGCGATATAGAAACACCATACAAAAGAACATTTTTTAATAGTTTAATAGTTTAATAGTTTAAGTCTTAAAATACCCCTCCCACATGCTTTAAACACATGTAAACTGATTAAAACAACACATATTGGATGTCGGGCTAAAGTAACATAATAATAATAATTATATATATATACACACACACACACACACAAACACATCACTCTCTGTATTGTAATGGAATATCTAAAAATAAAAACATATATGGCTCTTAGATTATTTTTATCCGTATTGATGCATCGTACTGTTGATTCATTCAAACCATAATGGCAAGTGACGTCCGCGTAACACGTTCCTTTCCGATGCATATCCAGGAATTTCACCTCCTGAATGGTCAAGATCTTCCTCTGGCACTTAGGCTCACTACTACCAGAAGGCTTAGAAGATGCAGAATGCTGGGGAGTCAACGCTGGGCTTAAAAATAAAATGAAAACAATCGGACACAGGCAAGGTACGTGATTGGCAGAGAACTGTGACGCGTCGGGGAAAGATCTGCAATATAACAGGGGCTCGATAGCTGAACTGCGATATAGCGGGGGATCCCTGTATTCTGCTTTTTAGTTCTTGTGTTTATTATATTTTCTTAGTTGAAATTATAAATGTACACTTCACAGTTAAATGAAGGAAATAAATATTACCATGGGAGTTGGAGGGCCACATGGAGTTTTTTAGGGCCCCATTGTCCCTAGAATCACCTCCAATCATAATAATGCTGGGAATTTGATTTGGAGAGAAGATTTATAAATAAAACCATCTGAGAGCATTTGAAGATAAGGAAATAAGGTTCCCAAAATATGCAAATATCTTGTCATGTTTGACAGCAAATTAGGGACAGAGGTATGACCAGTAGCTAAATTATTTAATTGTGTCATGTTGCAAGGCAGCATCACTGGGGGTGATATTTTCAGTAAGCTGTCCCTACATTTCCTTTACAAGTAA
>JABFDZ020000131.1:24330283-24353329 GCA_019775955.2 Pollimyrus isidori | reverse complement strand
GCCATTTGATACGCTTCCCCCCTTGCCACCTGCATTTTACAACCACCAAATTTTTTTTTTATTTTTTCACTTTACTCCTGGGCCACCCCCTAAAAAAAAAAAAAAAAAAAAAAAAAAAAAAAAAAAGTAGGTTAAGTGTCAAGTGTACACTGACAAACAAACGGTCTCACCCACCTTAGCATATCCTACTTCAAACTTCTCCTCTGGTGGGTAGATCACAGGAGTGTCTGGCCGACTGGTCCTGATGAAGCAAATTCCCTAAGAGGATGGCAGCACATTAAGAACATCTTGGCAGATGGACTCATGTCTCACATCCTTGGAGTTTCCATCTCACCTTTTTATTAGCAGCCAGCTCCACAGACCTCTCTGTGGAGACTGCATCACAAGGGTAGAAGATTGTACAGGTGGGAATAGCTCTGAACATTGCCAAGTCCTCCAGGGCCATCTGGGAGGGTCCATCCTCACCTGAAGACAGGTTCAGGTTAGTCTAAACCCATGTCTGCAAAGCCCAATCACTTGACAGACCAAGCCCCAAATTAATGGCGGTGGAATAAAAGGAGGTTCAGTTTAAGTAAAACACCAGATCTTAAGCTATTTGACCTTATGACTCAGCATTTCCTTTACTAGGTTCTGATGCCAAAAATCTTACAACCACTCACTTGACAAGTTGGGTGTGGAGTTTCCCAGGCAGTACAGGAAACAAGGTAGCAGTACACCACCCCCAAGAGGGATACCAGTCTATTGCAGGGCATGCATGACGCCCATGCATGTGAAATCTCCCCGTCTCACAAGCAAGATTAAATTCTTCATTCCATAGAGGACTAAGGCAAACGTTGCCCAACGAGGTACTGAAATTACCAGCTGCAACCACTTTGCTCATTCCACCCACATGCAGAAGTCCATTTCTTCCCCGTTCATACAGTTGAACGGTACAATGGGAAAAAATGATACCCGTCAATAGGATGTAGTGGGTTGTTTGAGGACCTACCAATAGAAACCCCACAATGGGAGCCAACCAAGTTGATGTTTGACTGGGAGATGGCAGCCATGCGGATCTGATCGTAGGCACGGGACAGGAAGGCACCAAAGGTGCTGGCAAATGGCACACAGCGATTTCGGGTGGCACAACCAACAGCCACGCTAACCTGCAGGTGAGATTAGCATAGTTGTAGCCTAATGAGTGATTCTGCCTTCAAAGTGTCTACAGAACTGAAACAAAGTTTGGACATTAGACCTCACCATATTTTGCTCTGCAATGAAGCACTCAATGTAGCGTTCTGGGTGGGTTTTCTTGAAGGTCTCTGCAAAGGTGGAGTTCTTTGTGTCGCCATCCAGAGCTACAATGCGCTGGCACATCTGCCCCAGCTTTGCAAGAGCAACACCATAAGCACGTCTTGTTGCCACCTACAGAAACAGAATGGCAAGTTCTTGGACTCCCTCCAGTAAGCTTTCAATGTTGCATTTTGTTACATGATTGAGTTCCAACAGTGCTTGGATAAGCAATTCCCTAGAGCAGCAACACTGACCTCATTTGGATAAGTGACAAGCCACATCCACTCACCTTATCACCAAGTGCGAATGCAGGTGGTGAAGGCAAGCTGATGTGACCACTCTCCAAAGCAGCAGCATCCTCTTTAGGTAACAAGGGACAGGGTGGTTTGTCCATCTTGACCAACCCCCAGAGTTCTGATAGGAAGCCATCTACATTGTCCTTTGGCAGGGGCTTGCCATGCCAGTTTTCCTCATTCTCAATTCCTGATTAAAAAGGAATTTAGAGTAGGACAGTCACTTTAGCACAAGGGAATCCCTTAAAAGCTGGCAAGTGGAACACTCCAGGATATAGAATCCCAGAGAAAAGGGTACCACAATTCACCCTGCAACTGAAGGACCACAGAATTCACAAGTTTCAGAAATCAAGGCTAGTGTTTCCCCCAACTCAGTCCTCAGGGACTCATAGAAACCATACATTTGCCTTCTCCTAGCTTCTACTTGGAAATTAGATGGACTGTCTGCAGGTCCCTCAAGGACTAGGAGACATTTAGGCCATTTAAGGTACCCAAGGTCCCCATCCCTCAAAAACAGACATTAACCCAATTTCCAGTAGGAGGCTCCGACACCTTTCAGGCCTTTGCCTTTGAAAGTTCTGGCAATGATGGCAGTTGGCTTCTCCTGCACATGCTGGGCCTGCGACAGCTCCTGGCAGAGCTCTGGGATGTTGTGGCCGTCCACTACACATGTGTTCCAGCTGTGGAGACACTGGGGCTGAATAACTACACAGTGAGGCCAGACACCATCCCCATTCATGGGGGATGCACAAGTCATTAACAGGCTAACAAATGCTACAGATTATGAAGTGAAACTTTATGGTCACTGCTGACCACTAATGGAAGCTTGGTCCCGTGCAATTCTAAAGTAATGACTCAAGACTGGAGGGTTCTCAGCAGTACTAGGACCACAAGCATTTTCATCCGGATTGATGGTCCACATACCCAAAGGCTTCACAGCGCTTGAGGTAAATGTCCGTATCATGCTGCAGTGGTGTAGCCTCACTTTGCCCTAGACGATTCACATCCACAATGGCCACCAGGTTGTCCAGGCAGTAGTGGGAGGCAAAGGCCATGGCCTCCCACACTGCACCCTCAGAGCACTCGCCATCACCAAGCAGGCAGTACACACGGTAGCTGAAACAGGACATTGGGGGAGGCAAGAGCAAATGCAGTTAATGAACAGCAAATGTGATACTACTGGTAATGTTTCACCACCTAAGCCTCATGCAAACTGATGCTTACACAAACCAGTAGTAATTCACACACTGCTTAAATGATCTAAATCAGCATCTCAACCCAGTCCTCAGGAATTCCCAGTCAGTCCACAGTTTTGCCTTCTCCCAACCCAGAGTGCACCATCTGGTGGTCCAAGGACTCAGCTGGGAAACTGATCGAAGATTCTAAAAGGTAACTGGTTCATGAAATTGTGGACCAGAGTGTGAGAAAAATCTGACTGACATTATAAACAGTAATTATAGAGGATAAAGCCAATTCCCATTCTGATTATCAGAGAGACCAATACAAAAATAAGCAGTTAGGGCTGAAATACCTGGATTTGTCAAAATATTTTCCAGTGTAAGCCATTCCACATGCAGCACCCAAACCCTGACCCAAGGAACCAGTTGCTACGTCAACAAATGGCAGCCTCTGTAGAGCAGAGAAGAAATTAAGTAAAACAGCACCACCTTCCATTGCTGGAGGGGTCACAGCAGTGTGATGCATGGCAAAGCAGAAGGTCTCACTGGTGTTGGGTGGCCCTCCAGCTCACAGTTGATTTTGCGCAGATCAAGGAGCTTTGACTCCTCCAGAAATCCAGCTTCTACCCAAGCAGCATAGAGGATAGGTGCAGCATGGCCCTAGATCGGTGGGGAAGGTCGTGAAGAAACTTCAGGTTCAGAGTTTACTGCAGTTTTGCCACTATTTGGTCCATTTGCCAATGTTGCAAACAAACATGCTTAAATCAATGCAAGGGTGATAGCTTAGAGCAGATTAGCATAGACTGCAGATCAACAGTCAAGCTCAGTCAGGTATACTGTAGATTGCACACTTATCAGTAGAAGACAAGGGATAAGAAACAACCTGACAGCGGTAACCCACCTTGGACATGACAAAGCGGTCATTGCAAGGACTGCATGGGTCCTGCGTCTTGTAGCGCATTGTGTGGAAGAAGAGCACAGACATGATCTCTGCGGCACTGCAACATGAGGTGGGGTGTCTGGAGTAGAAAGCAGAATCTGAACTTGGAGTGTCAGGGTGGTGGAAACTGTGTTGAACTAAGACAATCAGAAGTACATTACTGCCCTGCATCAGACGTTGCAGCACAAGCAAATGAGCATGTTTCAAATTAATAGTACTAAACACATTCAAACAGGGCAAGATTGACATGAACAAAAGTATGATTTACTAAAAATGTAAATCCTTTGTCAGATGCAAATAATTACCTCAAATGTTGTAGTCAGATCAGTTAGGGATTCTTGTTCACTTTCCAAATTTTGGAGGTAAAGGCAAGATCAGTGGGGGGAGTACTGTTACGGCAGCCATAAGGCCAGCGTAACCACGTGGGATTTAATTCGCATCACACAAATATGCTTTTCAGCGTATTGGTCTAGCTCTAGCACAACTAAAGCCAATCGACAGGCGTCCGGTAATACTCGTAGATTACTTCGGGGGTGGAGATCAGTCCCACAGAACTCCATTATACTAGCAGGTAACGCATATTAAATGGAAGATGGGGAGCCTGCTCATTAGGATAAATTAACGCGATTTAAGAAACGGTGCTAAACCTACAACGCAGTCCAGCTGTGTTTAGCATACGCCAGAGGGATTTGGGTAAGTTTATATCGGCTGTTGTACCATTATCACACCCAAGAAGTATTTCCGCAGTAAACGAGTTCACACCATGTACAGCAAAATTCAATAGACAATAGTCAGTTAATAAAAAAAAATACAAAAAAAAAGTCTAACTGCGTGAGTAAAAGCGGACTTTCTACAGAAATGAGTGGAAATACGAGAGAATTGCATAAGTTTAAGGGGAAGAAATTTACCCAGAGTTGGAGGCGCAGGTCGCGTTGATGGAGTGAATCCTCAGTTTGTTGGCCACATCTTGAAGAGCCTGCAAGACTGCATCAGACGGCTTCTCGTAGCTCGCCATCTCGTCCAAAGTTTCTCTGTGCCTTCACCAGAAGATGAATGCCTTGATCCGCAGGTTTTAAACTATCCTCACATAGCCCAGCCCACGTTTCCTCCCACAGGGCACATGGTCCGACTCTGCATTGCCCCTCCTCACTCCCGAGCAATGCAAACGCTGGAAGATTTTGGCGAATGTTTAATTCGTGGAATTGTGTAGATTATTTTTACATGATGTTTCAAAATTATCAGCTTTTAAGCTGTAACATCCAAACAATAATTTCCTCCATTATTTCCTTCATAATAATTTTATAAAATATATGTAATGCCATCTTCCTATTACATTATGCTGATCCATGCAGCGGCTTAATCAAGGAAAATGAATTATGGACATAGATGAATGTATATTGCATTTATGTAATGCTTTTTTACAACACCCAAAGCGCTTTACAGAAGCAATGGGGCACCACCTTACCACCATTGTGTAGCCCCCACCTGGATGACACAACAGCAGCCATTCTGCACCAGTACACCCTCCACACAGTAGCTAAGGTGGTGAAGGGGCAGGAGAGAATTCAGGAGGCCAGGTTTGAAAGGGCTACAGTGGGCAATTTAGCCAGGACGTCTCGGTACCACCCCATAAAGGATGCCCACAGAGTCAGGACCTCAGTTATATGTCTCTCCCGAAGGACATTTTTACAGCACACTCTCCCCACACTGTCCCCATTACTGCACTGGGGCATTGGAATCCACACAGACTACAGGATGAGCTTCTCTGTTGGCCACACCAACACCTCTTCCACTATTCCACATATAATTTTATATCTTCCAGATATAATAAAAGCCTGCCTCTAATATAATTTGCCTGATTAATATGTACATTTATCTGCCTCCAGACTAACCATTGTGTCTGCTTGGAACCCTAACATAACCAGCATACATAACACAACATAATAGAACGCACAACCATTATACAATGAAATGACCTGTTCTTTAATAGACCATTGTGTTTAGACGACAGTAATGATTATAACACGGTTGACAACTTTGGTCAGCTGGCTGGAGTGCGATTGTCAATTCAAGACAAGTCTGCACATACATGCACCCATATTTACAATTATGGGACAGTCATATTACCTTGTAAATAGTCTGTATGGTTTTTAAACTAGCCCAACGCTTTTGACGTAGCTAATTTTAGGTTCATAATGGAATAATATAGATTTGCCATAAGAACTATTGCATGAGTGTGAGTCAAAGTATGAATGTAACAGATGTGTGAGAGTTGGCAGCGTTGATTATAATAATGTGCACTTCATTTTTTTTTTAGTTTAGAAGATTAAAACTTGGTTCTTAGTCACTTTAATGGAACCAGTGAAAATATGACAAACCAACCACACTGGTTTCAGCGATGTGGACAGAGATTAGAAACAAGCTGAAACTGACTGATTCCTGCACGGTTCAAGAGATGTGACAAGAACATCACGGCTCAAGTCACATCCCTTGTAGATGTGTCTAAACTTGTTCCATGATGTCATCTTCTTCAAACTCCTAAAAAGGAAAAATGAACTGTTTAGATGACTCCTGCGGTTTCACTCTCATAAAAATGACACCCCCCTTCCCCCCACAAATGAATGTCTGACCCTGAGCACAGCAAGGGCCTCCTCCCTCTCGTCTGCTGTGACAGGTGTCTTGTCCAACCTCTCCAGCAGGGGCAGCCGACCCAGCACATGCAGACGGTAATCCTGGGCCTCAGCCAGAGGGTTCTCAGACAACACTAGCGTCTTCAAGGTGCCCGAGACACTTGTCAGAGAGTGCAGAGCTTTCTGGGAGGACACCAGGTTACCCCTAATGAGAAGGACCACCACCAATTAGCATCATCTCCAGTGGAGGTGTAACCAGAAGCTGGCTGGGCTCTCCACACAGTACCGAGGACAGCCAGGGTTTCACTGGTGCTACCTGATGTTCAGGTACTGTAGAGACTTCATGTTGGGACTCATGCCATCTAGGATCTCCAACTGGTTGTCCCGCAGGTGCAGGGTGGTAAGTCGCTGCAGATGGTCCAGTCCCTTCAGCTGCTTAATGCGGTTCTGAGCCTAAACTGGCCGTAGAAGAGGGGTTGAATGATTAGCAGGAATGTTTAATTTTCCTAGCAGCAGACCCTGAATTGTGAGAGGGCTGTACCATGTGGAGTCTGCACAGGTAAAATACAGGTTAAGAACACAGTCCAGCTTTAGCGGATGCTGGGGGACTTGGGTTACATTATATCAGTGGAGTAAAGAAGCAGATGTATTTTTTTTTATTGACTGCATATCAAGGCCCCCTGGAGTCTGCACAGATAGGCCCTCTGGTGTGAGAAGACTATACCAGATAGAGTCTGCGTAGATTTGGCAGCTGGATGCCATCTGTCGTCTCCAGTTTATTCCCTCTCAGTTCTAGAGTCACTAAGTTTCCCAGTTTGTCACATTGCAGACCTGACATTCGCTGAATGTTGTTACCTGAGGAGAGAAGTTCTTTCAGTGTAAAGTGACAAGAGTTGTGATGGATTGACCCCAAAGGTTTACTGTCAAAACTGATCATCCACCCAGACTGAATGTGCCTGACACTGACCAATAAGACTGAGGCTCTCTAGGGCCAGACCTTTGAGGCCCTCAGGGCTATGGATACGATTGGTTGCCATACTGAGGAATTGTAAATAGGCCAGTTGGTTCATAGGCTGTCCGGCCAAACTCTCAACCCGATTTCCATCCACTTTCAGCCAGAGAAGCTGTGTGAGTGCTGCCAGTGGAGACAAGTCTGACAAACAATTGGATGAGATGTCCAGGAACCGCAGGTGGACAAAGTTGCTAAGCAGAGCGATGTCTGTCAATTTCCTGCCAACCAGAAAAGGAGTGGGGTATTCAGGGTTGGGTTGCATATTTTGTCGGCAGAAAGGTTCCCAGTCGTACAATATCAGTCAAAACTTGGGACACACCAAGCCAACTACAAAGAAGAGTGCTAGTGTCACATCACATGACCTGGCCACCTGACCTAAACACAGTAGCGATGGTTTGGGAAGAGTTTGACCAAAGAGTGAAGGAAAAGCAGCCAGTGAGAGCTCAGCATATGTGTAAACTGTTTTAGGACAGCTAGTAAAACATGAAGACCAAGTTATGAAACTGGTGTAGCCTTGTTCAAGGGTCCAGTGGTGGGATCACTCTGCCGATCATAGGATTTGAAGACCCAACCCATATATTTGGCCTCCCAGCAAATAAAGTTTTTTGGCCAGTGCATAATTCTATATATGCTATTTTATAATATTGATGTCTATAATTATTCTAACATATGGAGAATAGTACAAATAAACCTTTTATGGGTGGGTGTGTCCATACTTTTGACTGGTACCGTATCTACAGACAGTACTACATGATCTATGAGAATTTCCCACTTGTGGGACTAATAAAGGATTATCTTATTTTATCTTATCTATTTAATCCATGCCGATATGTAAACAGGGAAGGAGACAAAACACAGGGTATGAGATGCTACAGCAGTTAAGCTGCTGTGCTTAAGCCAACATGGACCCTTATAGGTGACACACTTATAAGTATGTCACAGTCCCAAAGGATGAGAGAAGTAGATGGGACACTTACCTATCTCTCAAATCCATTTTGACAAAAGCGTGAGCCAGGCCATTCCCAGTCTTACATAGCATTGATAGGCCATGAGCAATCATCTCCTGAGTGACTGGGCAGGCAACAATCTGTGTATTGAGAGGGAGACAGGTGCTATGGACACTGACCACAAACACAGCATGGATAGTTTCTACAGAAAGCATACTGAAATCACAAACTGTCAGAGAAACAACCAAACCTTTCTTTATCATACATGAAACTAGCCTATAAACAAGAAAAATCAGACACTGAAAGTAAGCAAACCACATCGAGAACATGTTTAACTAAACGTGATGTGATTTTTAAGACAGTTTGACACGTTGGACCCAACAACACACTGTGATTAATGTAAGCTGTACCTGGTCTTCTGGCTCTAACACGGCATCCTCTCCTTCGTGCTCCACCTCAACTTCCTCTGTGGTGTCCTCCTCCTCTTCTACTTCTTCTGGCTCTCCAAAGCTGAGCTCATCTTCTTCAATGTCTGACATTGCTTCTTCCACTTTTGTACAGTTGCTACATTAAGAAGAAAAAAACACGTGTAGGTGTGTGTGCCCACTTATTTTTGCTGATCTGTTTATTCTATTTTCAGCTATATAGATAATGAAGTAACATATTGCAGAATACGTGCCTGGTGATCTGAATTTCTGGAAATCGTAGCCATGGAAACGACGCCAACGACCTTAGATGGTTAGCAACGGGGTTAGCCAGTAGATTCAAAGAGAGATTACGACACCATAGATGACTGACGTCGAGGGTAGCCAATAGTTTCAGTGGGAGAGGATCCGTCCAGTTGTAGGTGATATGGAAAACGTAGTTCTTCTGAGTTCGTTCGTGCTGAAAGTTTTATTCACGTTTGGTCACATATCCAATAGGCTGCGATGGGCTAGCCACCCATCCAGGGTTGTTCTCTGCCTCGTGCCCGTTGTTTCCGGGATAGGCTCCGGACCCCCCGCGACCCAGTAGGATAAGCGGTTAGGAAAATGGATGAATATCCAATAAATTGGTTAAAGAGGGAGTATCTCGTTTATTAGCATAAGACCCAATGTCCGAAGCAATCAGAAACGAATTAAGTGCAGACCAAAGTCGATTAATACATTTAGCTACAAACTAAATACGATACACGCCTTAATATGCAATAACCTATGAAAAAGTAAACATACGAATCGTAACATTTTTACTACTTATCAATTAACAAGAAATACATAGTTATAGATGCTACATCTTCCTGGGGTTTTACGAACTCGGTAAAAGCAAGTAGCAAGCCATTTCCTTAGAGTAACTTAATATTGTTAAACAGGTTGCAGAAGTGTTTAAGTAATAGATGTTCGTGTAAGTCGTTTTAGTTAAGGTTCCTGTCCGAGGATCGCAAGTTTTTGTTCGAGTATATGAGCGCCTTGTCTATTGCATACCGTACCTCTTATTGCGGGAGGTAAATCTAAACACGGAGCCTGATGGTTCGGTTGTAATTACAGAAAAATATGTTCACGGAAGTACTTGCCTTTCTTTAATGTATACAGAAGACGAAAAGAACTTGAGATAGCAGCAGTAATCCGGCAATTTAATAAATATGAAATGTGTCTAAATCCAATGAAATATCACTTTATTTCTCGCCTACTTAACAGCCCGATGATCCTGCTTACTCATTTTAATTATAACAAACTTCAGAGACAAAACAAACGCAATTAGGATACACGTAAAGTAAATTAATTTGAGTCGCCAAAAAGGCATGCGTAAAAAGATCAAATTACAATCGAAGATAAAAATATAAATGTTTCATTGGTTAATAACATAGCAGCAAAATTGTTAAACACAAAAGTTAGACATTTTAACTCAAATATACATTTACAAAGTGAACAAATCACTGCCATAATAATACACAATGCTTGGGCCAGAACACAAAACATCTGGAACCAATAACTTAATAACCAACTGATTACTTACAGGAAAAATATATACACAAATTGTACAACATGCCCGTACATGGAAGTGTCAGCACCAATGCACAAGGCTCGAGTTCAGCGTGCAACACAGAACAGTACATTCCGAGGGCGATACGTTTCACTTAATGCATAGTTTACATGCTTTGAAAAATACAAAAAACTATTAACATTTCTTGTAGTACGTCATTTTGGCTGCCACAGTACAAATGAAGCTTAGGTTCTCAAATCTCATTAACCTTGACTGCATTAGACATTTTCTTGTGTGCGGAGACTATAGTGACAGAGTTGCTGCTGGGATGGAGGCTGATGGAAAGAGGCCGTAAGGACAGAAAAGAGGGCACGGGAGACCAGATGCACGTGGCTCAGGTGGTAACAGAGCTGTGCTCGCCGGGCTGAGGGAGAGAGGGGCTTCATGTGCCATCCTTCAGGCTGAATATAAGCAGCCCCAGAAAAGGGTTAGTAAGTCATGTGTAACAGGTACCGCTGGTCTTTGAAGGAAATACGACAGCCGAAGACACGCCTGACCATGGCTACTAAGCTAAATGCTATGTAATTTATGCCAATTTTATGCTACTTATACATATTCAAACTTTTTTCCATACTTTACTGACAGCAGTGCGTCAAGACTGCAGGCAGCACGTACAAAGACTAAAGAGGGAAAATGCAGGTATGAAAGCAGTCACATTCGCCATTCATTCAAAAATGGAAAAACATGTAAACAATGTGGGTGACACCCGAATACACTGTCACACCATGCAGGATGAAGCCTTAACCCATCATCACCAAACAAATGCAGAGGGACATGGACCGACGGACAGACAATTACTTTAAAGGCAGCAGCTGGACAGCAGTGTTCGGCGGTCCACCACTTGCTGTAAACGCACGGTAAACCCAAGGGGGCTGCTCAGCTTACACAGCACAGGTCCCTGCACCTCGGCCGTACATCGACTTCAAATGCATAGCGGCACTGAACAGATGCACTGTAAATACGGCACAATGCTACCACACGTCTGCTAAGGCAGCAACAGTCTCTGTGCTCACATCTCCTCACACCAACACAGGGCACATCCGAGGCTTAGAAAGGTTCAGGAAGGAGAGCCGCTGCTCCCACTGTGAATCCATACTGCTTGCGGTGCCATCACACCATCTAACGTGGGGCGTGAAGAAGGATGGACACTCAGCTGTGCACTGCAAAGCCCTTCTGTGCCCTACCATCACTGCAGGGTGGTCTCTGACACTCCATCACTGAAATGGGGTTGAAACAGAACATGAAGACAGTAAGAGGATGAAGCTTGCAAGTGGCCCATTAGGAGCAGTGATATGTGTAAGATACAGATAGATGCATACATATATGCCTACGGCAGTGTGTGTACATACATACAGGGGGCTGTACTTCATCTTCTTGGTATCTGGTTGATCTGGAACACCAAGCTTCTCCCTCCTTTCTGCGGCTCGATCCCTGTACTTCAGCTGCAAAAAATGGCCCACTGTAAAACCGCAGGTGGTATGGCACCGTGCTCATGTGACCGCGCCAGTACACACCTCACCCTCCCGCCTCTCTGAACTGTCTTGCTCTGCTTGCCGACTCTTCCTCTGCTCCAGGTTTTGCTGTATAGGAGGGAAGGAAACATACGGAGGAGTGGTCAGTGTCATGCTGGCTCCGCCCACCTGACCTGGCCCCGCCCCCTCGAGTTATAAACGCACCTTATGCAGCTCCGACAGCTGCTGGTGCCGGAGAAGGGCTTCCTTGCTGGGGAATTGTCTCCTGCACAGCAGGCAGGCCAGTTTGGCCCAGTCCGTCAGTTTCTCCTCCTTGTCCAGGCTCCCCTTCTCGCCGCCACCCTCTTCCTCGCTGTCACTCTCACCGCTGTAGGCAGCCACTAGCCCTTGAGGGGGGCTGCTCTTCTGTGACGAGGGTCACATTTCAGGACATAAGAACTCTGAGGTGATATGCAGCTTAAATCAACCAAAAATACAAGGAGATAACACTCCTTCCATCCTTTCCCATCTCCATCCTCACCCCTCTCTCCTCCACTCGTTTCAGCTGGTCCATCAGGGTCTGCGGCCTCTCCAACAGGGTGCCCTGTGTATGGGAGACGTGCGGCAGGGTGAATACAGACACAGAGCCAGACAGCCGGCCCCTGACACCCACCAAAACCAGAAGAAAGAAAGAGCAATTACAGGTGGGATGGGGGGGGCAGGCAGGACCTTCTTCTCCAGGATGGCGTATCCGGCGTCGGCGCTGGCAGACTCCTTCCTGTCATCGGCGTGGCCCGGCAGGGAGGAGGTGGAAGCGGCTGAGCGCATGTTCTCCTTCTGCCTGTTCAGGCTCTTGGCCCAACGTTCCATATCCTTTGCAATCTGGGACAGGAGAGTGTGGCCACGCCGGGGACCATTTAGCAAGCGCACCGTGTGACTCGGGCTCACGGGAACTGCAGACGCCTACCTGCTGAGCCGTCTTGGTCTTCGGTTTCTTCTTCTCCTTGCTGGAAGCAGCCAGGCTGGAGGGTGGGAACTCGGACGTGTCCGTACAGGATTGAGCGGGAGCTGGGGTGTACGTCTGCTTATCCCCATCCCAGTACATGTACTGCTGGGTGTGGGAGTTGTAGTAATACTGCGCAAAGCAGAAAGAATCACACCGTAAGTGCGAAGCCCTTCTTCATGAATCATAAAGCTAGACACTGCATACATGTGCTGTGCATTTCAGATGGGAACGGACAAGGAAACAGCGGACCTGAGAGGTGGCGTCGTAGTACAGGCCAGTCAGCGGGTCGTAGTAGAAGCCAGAGCTCTCGTCGTACTGGTAGGTGGACACATCTGGCACAGCTGGAGGCAACGAGGGACAGCATGTTTCTGACAGCAAAGTGCAGGGAAACCCCGACACCTTGGAGTGAGTCTCTCACACTTACGGTACTGCTGATACTCGTAGGGAGTGCCGGGGGTCGCTGGCTGCCTTGGCGCCGCAGGCTGGGGCTTCCCAATGATCTCAGTCTTCTGGGCTGTGGGGGCCTGGGTGTAGAGCACAGCCTGAGGAAGGAGCATTGGGTCAGGGCTCCGTTTGTTGAGTGGCTCCTGCCTCTACTCACACTCATACCATCTAACCAAAGCTCCAGATTCTGCTGTTTGTGGATCTACTTCAGCGTACCTGTGCAGACTGCGTGGCCCCAGGGGTGGAGGGTGCCTGGAGTGGTGTGGCCCCTAGAGGCCCCTGGCTAGCATCCATTCCTGGTGCCTCTGATTCAGAGGATGCTACAGCTGTAGCTTGGAGACAGAAAGGCAGAAATTCACATTCAAAAGAGCAGCTGTCCACTTCCATGTTTGTTTTCGGTACCAGTACATCCTGCTCTCTGGCACTGAGGATGTGGGTTCTATGGGCACAGAACCTCCTCACCTGCTGTGGATCCTCCATATGCTCCCATCAGTCCAGCCCCAGGGGCAGCTGGTACAGCTCCAGCCCCTGTCACATGCCCTCCTTCATATCCCTGCCCCTCCGACCCTGGAATCTCCTGCCCCTCCTGGGTGTACGTGCCCACGTCTGCCCCCTGCTGGTACAGGCTGTACTCGCCGCCTTGTGATGTAGCGGCAGCATTTTGTGCTGTCTGGAGGTGAAAAAAAAGAAAAGAAAAAAAAAAAACAGTGGAGGGAGTGCAGAGAGAACGGTAACATCAAAGCACTCGGGACAAACAAGCAGGGGCAGGGCGCCCTGCCTGGTACCTGAGTGACGGCCCACTGGGCAGCAGCGATGGCTGTGCTGGCGGCGGTAACAGCACTGACCCGGCTGCTGTCGGTCAGGAACACGTCGCTGGGAAACCAGACAGAGGCGGCAAGCATGTCAAACGGCTGAAACTGGCAGATGGGTTATGAAACACTAAAAATGAACAAGAAAATAAGGCCACCCACCCCAAAACCGGCATGTGTGTGTCGAAGGTTATGAGGGAGAGGACTCCCAACGTGTGCTTGTGGTGATTTGCTTTCCTAAGAATGTCACCTTGTTTAGATCTGGCTGATGGTACAGGGCTGTGCTTCAGGGTAGTGATGGGCCCAATGAAACTTCATGAACCATTTGCTGCATTCTTTGACCCCACTAGATGGTGCTCTTGGATGGCATTAGAGGATATATTGAACTCTGTTTTGATTAGAGAGCACCATCTAGTGAGGTTAGAAAATACGGCAAATGGTTCATGAAGGTTCACTTAGCCGTCAAACTTTTGGGTACGTGAGAGTTACCGCTTGGAGCCCTTGGCATACTCCACAGCTATGACCTTGCCATCGATGGTCAGTGGTGGCTGCAGGGCCTGCAAGATCTGGAGCAGCTGGGATGCCTCCTGGAGGGCACAGCAGGAAATGGGAGTGAGGCCTTGGTTTAGCCTGCAGCTGGTTAACACCAACTGCCATTAAATCAGGTCTCTCACCACGATGGTGCTGAGCTGCAGAAAAGCAAATCCACGGTTGAGCTGCGTCTGCTTGTCCTTGATGAGGCGCACGTTCGATGGGGACAGTGTAGCGAAAGGTGCCAGGGCAGTCAGGATGCTCTCCAGGGCAGTGTGCGGTCCCAGGTTCCTCAGGATCAGAGCTGAGAGCATGCCATTGTATGTGAAGACAGCTTAAAGGGGTGTGTCTTAATCAGCCAAGCATACCAGAGCAGTCGATCATACGTACTGTCATTGGCTACCTCCACTGGCTGGGCAGGCACTGCCAATGGCAGAATAGGAGCAGCTGGGGTATAAATAGTGGGTAGCGGCAGCAAACCCTGAACTCCTGACTCCTTTGGCTGGCCTATGAGTGCTTCTTTAAGCACCACGGGTAATTTAACTTCTGCTTCTAGGGAGGGACACGCCAATGAGTAAAGCAGAGCACAAAAACACAAGAGCTCAAGTGAGAGGAGAGTGCACTGCAGCATCAGAGCACTCTGTAGGCTTGGTGCAAACACACTCCACCTGATTTTGGGATCCCACATTTGAAACATTTCTCTCGCCTTTTGAAGTTCTGCACTCCACACTAAAGAGGGAGGAGACTCAGGGTTACCAGGAGGCACAGAAGGACAGCATGCCCAGTCTAAAAGGGGAACGGTTCCAAGCGAAAGCTGGGTGATCTGCACCTTGTTGCAGGACCAGTCCTCGTTGGCACGGGGCTTGGGGTCACTGTAATGCATGGAGACTCGCTGACCCAAGATGGTGAGGACCCTCTGAAACACACCCAGAAAGAGAGTCGGGGGAATAGAGAAGGAAAGTGAGTTTCACCAGCCAGCAGCTGGGCCAAGAGAAGAGCCTCAACTGATCAGAGAAAGGCGGAAATAAGGCTGGTGAGAGCAAGAGAGGTCCGAAACGAGAGAGAGGTCGAAAGCCGCAGAGAAAGGTCACCTTCCGCTTTAGAGAAAGGACCAAGACCTTGGCCTGCATGCCACTGGGGACATGTGGGAGCGGGCACTGACCTCGCTCTCCAGACCATAACCTCAACCCCCCCCTTCTAGGGGAAACCTGCAGATGGCTAAAAGTATAATTAAAAAAAGTCCCCTCCATGTGCCAATTGGACCATCCTGACAAGCACTGATCCCATTTGCTTCATCTGGGGGAATAAAACTACTTTGACAAAAGCAGTAAAAAAATCCCTGAGGGGCAGGAAGAGCCTCCATAAAACACAATAAGATGGACTTTGACCCACATGTAAACAGACTCTCTCACTTCAACTAGAACCTCAAAGCCAACAGGAGAGACTGAGGCCTCTCAGTCTCAGTCAGCAGTTTATGGCAAACTGTAGTCATTGAGAGGCTTATGGGCCAAAACAGCCACCACCCTGGAACCTAGTCTGAAGTTTATCTACTGAGCCTGCTTTGTGCATCTCAACCATAAATATAGACTATGAAAAAGACCTTGAGATTTTCTTCAAAGACAGTTGTCCTGGAGGGTTCAGACACCATTCTTTAAACGTGAACAGAAATGGAGTCAGCAGTTATGCCATCACAGATCACAGTGTACATGTCTTGGGGAGTCCCCTAAAGACATCTACCATTGGTACACAGAACTAAAGAACACTGAGCAGTTAATGAAGGTTCCATTGCTATGGGTTTCTAGCATACAAATACTTCAAGCCAACAGAGCAAAAAATTAATTAAATCAAGTTCTGTCTCCATTCCAACATGACCTTCACCATGCCGATGGAACATAGGTTCTGGAGGCGAAATGGGACGGGGGCCGAGGAAGTTAGGGCTCGTATGGAACTACAGAGATTCTAAACAATGTATACTTCATTGAAGAAAGCAAATTGACAGGAAAGAGGAGAAGTCAGTGGGCTTGAGTGTTGTGGATGTGTCTGTATGGAGGGGCTATAGCCAAAACACAGATACCAGCATCTTACTGGTTGCTGTATTGCGTTCACTGCTGACTTGATGCGGTCAGTGAACGCAGGTCTGTTCTTTCAGACACAAGTAAACGTAAAAAGAGTGTGAATTCCAGGAAAAACCCTGATATTGCAGCCATTAAAACTCAAAGGGGGAAAATGAAGAATAGTGAGTCTGCTTTCACTGTGACAACACTGGTCAGGCAGACCGTGCGACCGGCATGCGGCCTTTGCCTGGCGAGAGGCGTTGTGGGCGTGTACGTGTGCGTGTGTGCGCAGTGTGAAGTGACCTGGTTGGTCTCCATCCAGCGGGTGGCCTCCTGCAAGTGACTAAACTCGACGAAGGCGAATCCTCGGCTCTGACCTGGAGACACAGCCGCCGGCCGGCCCACGACGACAGAACAACAACAACACAACAACGCAGTGAGGGGTTAGTGCTTTCACATCAGGGAGGAGAGAGAGAAGGAGAGAATGAGAGAGAGAGAGAGATATATATATATAGAGAGAGAGAGAAAGAGAGAGAGAAAGAGAGAGAGATAGATAGATGACTGCACTTACCACTCACCCACAGAGTACACCTTACAGTCTGTGCACATAAACAGTAACTGATCAAGGGCTATGTGACAGGCCAGCTCACTGCCGTAACCCCCTATCTCACACTCCCTATATACAGACACCTATGGTGTGCGGAGTGAAACAGAGCTGCATGCACACACAGCACAGTCACTCGTTCCACGCAAGGCTATGGTGCCGCACACACTGATTCAACCTCACACAGCACAGACATAAATGCCCCCTTTCCTGGCTACACAACATTATTGGTATCAGGCTGCATGGGGAGAAAAAAAAGCTAAGCTCATGTCAAAGTAAGAGGGCAGCAGCATTCACATGATACTTACAATGGTCTTGTCAGACAGAAAGCAGACCTGCAAAGAAAGCGGCTACAGAGTGGAGAAATGGGGAATGCATGGAGTGCCTTTCTTACAGGGGGGTTGGAGGGGGGTAGAGGGGGATGGAGGGGGGACACAATCTCCTATTTAAAAAGGGCCAGCAATATATTTAGGACCAAATCCTTGTGTTAGATAATCATGAATGAGAAACAAAAAGGGATAGAGGACAGAATGAGGGGGGTGGAGAAGGGGGGTGACTGAAATCTCTCACTGTGCATCCAGGAAGAAAAGGATTATGGGTAAAAGAAACCTGTCCTAGCATACTGTTGTGCTGTGTTAGAAATGAGATGCAAGGTCATCACTGGACCTCCACTGAGAGTCAGCAAGCAAGCAGAGACCATATGGCAAGGCCAGCCAGCCCCCCAGCTCACCTGAAGACTTGTTCCTCATCAGACGCACTTCTCGGGGCTGGATGCCCTGCTTCTGCAGCTGGGAGCGGATCTGGTATGAGAACATCACCATTGGCTACTTGCTTGCACAAAAAGCTTTCACATACTTCTCTTAGTCAGAATCAAAGAAAAACAGATGGAGTCCTACACTCCAGCATCAAAACATTAATAAGTAAAATAAAGAGGTATTAACATTAAGTAATTTTAGGTATGTTTGATTACATAAAACCTGCAACACCCCTGCAAACAACGACAGGCAGATTTATTGGCAGCGGAGAGGCCACTGACTTCATTGACTGTTGCATTGGGAGGCAGCATCCGAAGCATGATAATGTTACTGGGCCTCTGGTTGGGGTCCACATCAGCCCTGTAGTCCTGGTCACGAAGGTCCGAATCGACTGAGGACTCTGGGCCACCAGGGTAACCACCCTCTCCCCTCTCGCTGCTTCCCCGGGACTGTGGCACATCTGAGAAATCCTACACATGAAGAATATGTCAGAGCCAACGAGTTAAACATGAACAATGGTGGAGCAGTCAAGCCAATGGTAGAAGTCATGACACGTTCCAACAGTGAGTCGAGGACAGACTTGAGAAGCCCACAAGTTACCGCTCTCTTGTCTGGACCCTGGCTGTATTTGTCTTCCTCTTGTCTCATTCCTACATATTCCTCCTGACCAGAGGGGGCATTGGCATCCATCCTGCCCCAGCTTCCTTGCTCCTCCAGCTCCCCCAGGTCTTCATCCTCCTCTGGGTAAACACCTTCAGGTGCCATGTCCTGCCCAGGCCTGAATGGTCGGTACTCCCTGCGATGGTCTTCATGCTTTCGGTCAAATTCGTAGGAGTGGTCCCCCCGGCGGAATCTGGAGTGGGTCTGGGAGTGGAGGCCACGTGCAAAGTCATTTCCCACCCTGCCGTCTTCCCCCCTCGGTCCTCGCTGCCGGAAACCCAGCCGGCCGTCAGGGAAGACCCCGCTGCTGTACTCTCTGACCCCGGCTCCTACTCTCTCTTCTCGCCTGTACAGTCTTTCATTGGGCACCCTGTCCTCATAGGATTCCCCAGGCTCTTCATCTTCATGCCCATACCCTCGGTAGTCCATGTCTCTATAGTCGTGTTCAAAGTCACTGCCATAGCGACCCATGCGGTCTCCCCGACCGCCGCTATTCAGAAACAAAAATACAGCCCGGACATTGTTAATGAACTGCTGATAACAGCGCAGAAGAAACACAGAAAAAAAAATAAGTTATTACCAGCAAAGTACAGATAACAGAGATATTGATTATTAGAAGCAGTGTATAGGCAGCACAATGTTAAACAATAATTATAAAAGTACAGGAAGAAAAGCACATTGCCAGACAAAAAAAGTTGCACATTTCAATATTTCATTGGACTGCCTTTAAGGTGGACATTCGTCAATGCCTTCTTTCCACGTGCTTATGCAACATCAACATTTTTTTTTTTCCATCAAGATTTGCATTAATTTCTCATTGAGATGTTATACTGATGATAGGCGAGTTGAATCACTCCTGAAGCCTTCATCAGCACATCTCAAGGACTTTCAATAAGGTCAGGACTCCGTGATGGTCAATTTACGTGTATAAGTGATTCCTCATGCTCTGTAAACCATTCTTTGACAATTCAAGCTCATGAATCTTGCCAGTATCATCCTGGATTATGCCCGTGACATTAAGAAGAAAAAAAAAATCCATTGATGGGGTAACCACCCCATTCAGTAGATTCAGGTACTCAGGTGACTTCACTTTATTGTTGCATAGTACTGCTGAGCTGTAATAATGATACAGCCATCGGCTCTAAAGTACTTGCTGATTTAAATTCAATATGCCCGGCAATGTATTAAGTATTAGCAGCAGGACGCAGGTAGCACAATGTCCAGTTATAAATAGTATCAGTCACTTTGTTTGTTTACTGGTTTGTGGATCATTCTACATTTCCCTGTGAACATGCCCCCATCCTCTAAATTACCCTTACTTCTAGGCACCTCCAAGGATTCATGGGAAATTGAGGATAAGAAAAAATGAGAGGAAGCACACTCACCGTCTCTCATAATCCATGGTACCCCCTCCAGCTTCCACAAATCCAATGTCTACTGAGGCTGCAGCATCCACATAAGCTAAAAGCTTAGGAAATATGACATTTCACAAGCATTTTTATTTGATTCTTGATATACTGGAATGCTCAGTACAACAGTAACGTCATATCAACACTATGACCGACACACGTATCTAACACTATGGCTGACTACTCTGTTTAACATTACTGACACTGACTTAGGTTGTTTTTAACACTATAACCAGCACTGATACTGCGTTTAGCATTGTAACTGATACGGAGCTAAAATTACTGCACATAAATACGTAATATGGCGGCCCTGGGCAGAAGTTTTAATCAGTCAGATAAAACCATAAATGCTACTAATTAAACTAGTTAACCAAAACTACAAATGACAGCCGTCAGCTTACTTTTAAAATACTAACACACAAATCAGACTCATCGCAATAGCCTAAAAGAAAGACATTTCAGATTAGATATAATTATCTAATTCTATTCATCTTCAAAGCGTTAATTAATTAGTTTACCTAAAGTTTACCGATGAAAACGGACTCTTGGACAGTAAACCCAGCAACTCATCACTCTAGCATTTATTTGTGAGTCAGTACGAGTACTTGGCAAGTTGGTTCAAGGGTTATCAATTAGTACCAACTAACTGACCAACTAACCAACCACCCGCATAATAGTAGCAGGAGCTGCTAACGCTGGCATGCTAACCTGCTAGGTAGCGCGCCGCCAGTCGGAATCGATATCGTTAACATGCTAGCCCGCTAGGCTACGTCCGGAGACCTGGAAGGCAACCAACGACCGTGTGATTTTCTCCCTGGTTAGAAACAATGACACAAAGTACTTACCCCTGTTTTACCGACGGAGCTGAAAAGTCATAAATGTCTTCAAAAAATTTAACGTACTTAGAGCAAAAATAAGTATTAAATTACAGTCCAAACTGTCTCGTATAAAATGGCTACTACAAAAAGGGCGGGCACTAGACTGTGTACGTGTATTATGACTGGTAGACAATACAGAGCGGCACTGTATAGACTCGATGATTGGACAGTAACGCTATTACTCGAAAGCCCTGTTGTGTCCGCCCATGTGGACCTGCGTTATCAGTCTGACCCACTGAAGGACTAGTCTCCTTCCCTCCGTATAATTTGTCTTATGTTGAATGTTTACAGCTTGCGGCAGTCAAGCCGACTAGCGAAAATTGTATAGCACCCAAAGTTGTGATTTTACGAATTCTGCAAGAAACTACAATCGTGGATATATGTATCTACACCTTTGTAGATTTAAACTAAACAAAGTACACCTATTTAGTTATGCCGGTGACATGTGACCCGACCAGTCAATCGTTGCAATTGCTCCACGGCATCATGTTTTTTCGCGTTAGCCTTATGGCTTAGACCAAGAGGGTATTTTCCTACGTCGTTTAAATGATCCGAGATCACATGCCTCATCTTGGATGAGTTAATGATTGCTGCTTGAAAAGCCCATTTATATCGAGTCTAGAAAACTTGATCTGTAAGTCTCCCATTGGCTTCCACAAAATGTAAAAAAAAATACAGGGTGCAATTTTTCACGCAGTCGTAGCAGGACCTTTTATTATAGGGGTATGATGAATTCAAAAATTTAATATGTATTAAAGGAACCGCAAAAGCGGCCCAAACCAGAAAAGACGGCTGGCAAAAAGTGTCGACGAATTATGTGTTAGTATTTTTTAGTTATTGTATTTATGACTTGTAAGATTACGTTCACTGTTTCATCATTTTTATTGTCATAATTACAAATCAAATACAAACACAATCATGCAGGATATGAGAACAAGTTAAAGTGAAGTATAAAAATATACAATATACTTCAAATTTTTAGAGAGAGACGCAGCACCAGCATCAACAAAACAATTGAGGAATTTAAAACGTGGATGCTAACCCTGTATATTATTTAGATTATTAAGCCCACTGATTCCTTTATTTGTAAGCCTGTCTTTTGTGGAATGTCATTGCCAAACTTGTCCGTTGTTGCCTATATGTTGTTTTAAAATAAATATTTTCTGTTCTGAGTGACAGTGTTGCCGTTACTCATATTTCTTTATTTTACTTATTTTTATTTAACCTTTATTTAATCAGGTTTGTCCCATTGAGATCACAGATCTCTTTTGCAAGGGATACCTGGCCAAGTTAGTAGCAACACAGTGTTAGTGTAGAGTCTTAAATAATATTACCAAAAAAACCATAATGACATTAAATATACATTTACATACTGACAACCTGGTCTCCAGAGTCTTTAGAAGAGTTTTAAGTTCCTTCAGGGGTATTAAGTTGTGCAGACGAAGTTCAGCTTGAAGTGTGTTCCATGTGTCAGGTGCCGAGAACCCAAAGGCTTGCTTTCCCAGTTCAGTTCTTACTTTAGGAACAACCAGATTTAGAAGGTCCATTGAGTGAAGATTAGATTCCAGTTCAGGAGTGATGATAAATAGGAAGGAAATTTACCCAGAATGGCTTTATAAATGAACATATACCAGTTAGAGGCGACAAGTTTGTAAGGAAGATCAATTTACTTTGGCATAAAGCACATAGTGATGAATTAGAGAACCGCTGTTTGAAATAAACCTCAGTGCTCCACCATCTAACATGCGTAAACAGTGAGCAGATGCATGCATGTACAATACCATAGTCGATGATAGATAAAAATGTTGATTCAACTAGTTTTAATTTTACATAGAAAGTGTGGGAATAGAACTTAGAAGAATATAACTAACACATAGTGAAATATGCAGGCAACTAACAGAAGGCGCTCAAGGTGCCTAAAGGCCTCCAAGGCTGTAGATAGCTCACAGAGGGGGGGAAGAACAGTCATAATACAGAAATCATCCTCTGCTACCGCGGAGGTTGACTGTCCCTGAACATCTTTAGGCCGGGATAAGGAGAAGTCCTGACCATGATCAGATCAGGGGGGGGCCAAGCTCAAATTGGCTACAAGAGGGAAGGACTGACACGTATACTTTGAGCATCTTGATGTACATGCCGAGGATGTATGTCTGA
>JABFDZ020000131.1:24312754-24323959 GCA_019775955.2 Pollimyrus isidori | reverse complement strand
CCTTTAGGTCAGCTGTTCAAACCCAGGTGTGAGGACTCTTCAGCTAATCAGTCCTCTAATTAGTAATCTAATTAGGGTGTTGCAACGAAAACCTGCATACACTGGATATATACTCCTGAATTAAGACTTTGGATGCAAACAAATTAAGTTAAAAGTTTAACTCTAGCAAAACTGAAGTTGTTATTATTGGTCAAAATTTCTCTATTACTATTCATGGTGTCACTGTCTATTCCTCCTCTGTCTGAAATTTATGTACTCTTTTTGACAAAATTCTCTCCTTTGAACACCATGTAAACCACACAGTAAATGACGTTTTTCCCCACCTCAAAAACATTGGCCACCTTCATCCATTTCTATTATTTTCATCCACTGAAACTTTAACCCATGCCTTCATTACATCTAGATTAGATTACTGCAATAGCATGCTATATGGCCTACCTGACAAAGCTATCAAGAAACTTCAGTATGTTAAAAACTTAGCTGCTCGCCTCCTCACAGTGTCTCAGTCCTTTGACCACATCACTCCCATTCTCAAAGATCTTCACTGGCTTCCTATCTAGCAGCACATTTCATTTAAGGTTTTGCTCTTTATCTAAAAATCTTGTCGCCAGTCGTTCTGGCAATGTACCTCAAACAATCAACAAAAAACATGAAACCAATGATATGTACAGGTAATACATATATAGCATCACCAAGGTACAAGACAAATATGCAATGTTAAGGGGAATTTCATGTATACATTTATTTCATGGTAATACTACAGAATTATCAATACATAGAACATGACTGGACAGAGGAGCTTGCGAACAACAACAAACGTGAAACATTATTGGAAAGCGAACCCACTGAGCCTTACCTGCTTGCCGTCCACCTCTATGTCCGCAACATAATTCTCAAAGACAGTGGGGACGTATACCTCTGGAAACTGGTCCTTGCTGAAAACAATGAGCAGACAGGTCTTACCACAGGCTCCATCTCCCACAATCACTAATTTCTTCCGAATGGCAGCCATCTGCAAAACAAAAATGGGACAGACGAGGTCAAACCTGTTATAGTGTTGTTTTTAGTTTCTTTACTGTCAATTTGTCATTTTTCAGCTTCCTGCTTTAGCACATCCTTAGAATATGATATTTATCGAACCAATGAGTTAACAACACCAAATTTCTTTTCAATCGGTTTCCCATCATCTTAGAACTGACACCCAAATGAGACAAGTGTCAAAGCAACCACACCAATGGGGAGAAATGAGAGTTAAATGTTATAAGCATTACTGAAAAACAACCACACAGTATAAACAATGTACTTTATAGAGAGAGATTTCTGTACCACCTCTGAAAACAGGCTCAAGGGATTCATGCAAAAAGAGAAAGAAAACAATGCTGAAATTCTTGAAGTAATACTTTTCTGCATCAGGAAAGAATATTGTATGGAAGTATTATAAATGTATTGCAGCGCGAGTCAAAAAAAGCACGGTATGTGTTTTACATTTGTTGAGACCTCTAGAAAATGGGTATTAGTATTTCTATATATTTCTGTGTACTGTACAATTGTACTGCCCTGTTTACTACTGTAATGTTTTTTTACTATGCTGTATTAACTCCATTTACCAACATGCTTTGGGGTTTCAAATGACATCACTGTCCACCAATGATAATTAGCAATGTCAAATGCCCACGAAATCACGAGTGCGTGGAGGGTCTTATGCATGGATAGAAAAAAAACACTAAAGGAAAGGAGACTGAGGTGATCCTTTTTTTTGTGTGATTGGCAGCGCTGGTTTTGGTGGGGAAGGATGAAGTTAAGCCCTGGAGTGCGACAGTCGAAGGGGAGTAAAGTGTGTGAGGAACTCCTAAGTTAGGCGATAGCTAACTTAGCTGCCAGCGCTAGCTAAATTAGCTTGCGTGAGGACCTAAATCGTTCACAAGGTTGGTTGGGCATCACCACTAGCCTAGCTCCACCACTAACGTTCCCACTGTCTCGGTATCGACATTTCAGCAGATCTACTGTGTCCTCAGGACATGGCCAGCTGGCTGTGGATTTGGAAATCTGCAGCATCTTGCTAGATGGATGAACGCACAGTTAGAGTTAGCCCAGGAGCATCTGCTGTGTTACCCTTTGTTTCTATGATCTGATTTTTCTTCTCCTGTTTGCTCTTTAGCAGAGTTGTGACTGTATGTATACCCTAATGTCTTTTAATTTTCTTGCTCCCATTGTTACACTGTTGGAATATCTAATACGGGGTTCTTGCAGGTTTCAGTAAGTAAAATTTAAGACCTTTTAAGACCATTATGAGTAAAATTTAAGACCAACATGATGCATTACTAGAAACATTAAAATAATACCAGAAAATCTCATATTTTATGTCATTCATATCCTTAGCCAAACATCCCCGTGTGTTTACAAAGTGAATTTTAATAAGTTTACATGTGTTTAAAGCATGTGGGAGGGGTATTTTATAGGGCTGCAACAGTACATCAATTTGTATTGATCGCAAAGGTAGTGTGGGTAGATCGTATGGCATAAACAATAAAGGATGGATGACGCATTCAACTGCTGCAAGCTACAGAGTCGCCTAGTTAGCCTCCAATTTATTTCTACTAAACTTAAGGGTATAAAAATGAATCGGGGAGCTGTATGGGCTGATATTTGTGCCACTAGAAACTGAATTTGAATTATATATATTTGAATCTGCAGTTATCCGCATTACAAGACTGAATCTGAATTTAATAGTTTGAATTTGAATTCCAGTAACTCGAGATTGAAATTTGATTTCAAGACTGAATTTTTCGAGGTAGGATAAATGCTATCTGGTGTGACAGACATCCGGGTCCTTGAGGAAAAGTAATTGACCGTAGATTCACAATGCGAGCCATTCCCACTTTTGCGGAAGTTCTGCAGGTCGGGGTGAAAGAGGAGGTGTGTACCAGGGTGTAGCAAGCGCAAATGCTGTATTCGCAGGTTTGTCATTACCTTATGATACATACTGTATGACAACAAGCTTTATATACACAAGCGATAGCATAAACATTAACCGTACATCTGGTTAGTATATGTGGTTAAATGAACGATTTCTGGCACTGCTGGTTTATGTTAATATAGTACACTAACGCAAAACTAATATACTAGACTAAGGCAAAACTCCATAACTGCAGATTCAAAATTTAAATTCAGTTTCTAGTGGCACAAATATCAGCCCATAGAGCTGGACCAAGTAAGAAGCCAAAAACTAACCACTTCAATATGGAATGGGAGGAGGACTGTCCCCCCCCCAATGTCATATTCAAAATTCATTTGCCTCATCTGTCAGTCTACGAAGAAGGGAAATGCAGAGTGGCATTTTCGGACTGTTCATAAAAACTATGACATCAACTTCCCTCCGAAAAGTCAGCTGCAAAATAGAAAGGTGAAGGGACTTAAAATCCCACTTCAATTCAAAAATACTTTATCCCAAAGGGACAGGGTCAGGCAGATGGAAATCCAATGGGGGGGGGATGTTATTGCAATGAAATAAGAAACGGCTAGGAACAATTGGGATTGCACACAAAGTTAATGAGGGGCATAGTACACAAGAGGCTCATACGAGCAGGTCATGACAGTTATAGACATACTTTTTGTCTATAACTGTGAGAAGACTTGATTCAAAATGAAAATTATTCACCAGGTCAATCTACACCCAAAGTTTTTAGTTTCACCTTATTGTACTTTATTTTGCTTGATTTATGAGACATACTTGACTACACTAGATTTTGTTTACAGTTCCACATAAAATATGATAAAATGCTAATACTTGCCTTTTTTAATTAATTGAAATATAAAGGATTGTGTGAAATTATAATTTCGACTACTATTGAACTGAATCAAATTGTATTGTATCAAAAAAAAAAAATATCAAACCGCTTAAGGAATTGATACTGTATTGTATTGTGAGGAAAGCTGTGATTTACACCCCTAGTATTTTAAGGCTGAAAACTAAAAAGGTTTTTTTATATGGTCTTCCTATATCGTGGATTTTCACCTATTGCTGATGGGTCTGGAATGCATCTTCCACAATAGGCGGGGGATCACTATATACACCCCATATTTGTGCGTGTGTGAATAAAGAGTAAAATGGAATATAAAAAAAAAAAAAAAATAGTACTAGAGGTGGACAATAAATCGATTTTATCGATTAATTCGAATTTACAGTTCAGGATGATGTGTTTTTATGAAAATCGATTACTTATTTTGCATGCGAGCACCAAAAGCAGAACTAAAGCGAACCCGTTCTTCAAAGGTACATTAGCGCAATGCACCCAAACACTAACAGATTCACATGGCAATGGTTCGGTTTCCCGGGTTCCCCCTGTTCTGGCAGAAGAAATTTCCATGACTTTTCCAAAACTTTTCCAGTACCACAAGAAAGTTTTCCCAAAACCCACAAGTTCGCTTTGATTTGATGATCACGCAGTTTCAGATAGTAATTGTCCTGCCCTGATTGTCCGCTCCTTCCGTGTCCCATGCCCCCTCGTTAACCTTGTGTAATCCCCGTGTGATCAGATGTTTCTGGTTATTGTCATTAGTCTTCTGTATTTAGTCCACGTTTCAGTTTGTTTCCCCAGTCCGGTCATTGTAATGTCACTGCGTGTTTTCCTGCCTGCCCTTTTTATTAAACCCTGTGTTCCCCGATTTCCTGACTGCCACTCCTGTCTCTGCTCCGCATCCTGCATACGGCACGACAGTAAAACTACAATTTTCAGTACGATAATAGCCAATCTGCTTACCAAATAAACACAGACGGTGGGCAACTTTCGCCAGGGATCAATTAAGAAAATCCCAATATTAAAATTATATGTACCTTATGATTGGTTGAGGCAAAAAGTCAAAAATGGGAAACTGATCAATAAAAATCAAAAACATCGAAGAAATGCAAGTCAGACATCAGTGACCTGACTGGGGAAAACATACCTAGGGCAGACTTAAATACATTGGACCAGTGAAAACAACTGGAAACAGCGGAGGACATGGGGATTCCACAGGAGGTTAACGAGGGGGCGTGGCACATGGCATGACATACTGCATGCTGCACTTTTAATCAGATTTTTTTTATTTTCCAAGCAATTTTTATTCAAATAAGATTTTTTCTTCATTTCAATTTTGCTTTCTTTTCTTGGTTTAACTGCTTTAAATCTTGTTTTTATAAAGCACATTATCCCCTGTGTATAACAAACTTGTCTTGCCTTGCCATAAGGAGACCCAGAAATGATCTCCTCAATATCACACGAACAACTAAAAACTATATCCTGGAAACAAAGACATTCACAAGTAACTCCATGAAAAGCTCTGTAAAAGTAGAAATGTGTATTTTATGATAACGTGAGCCAATAGGCTAGTAGTTTCCTTAACTGAAAAAATTCACTACAGTCAGAGAAAAAGGTTACTAATGCACAACATCAAAACATTTACATTGCAATAATATATGGCATGAAATAAACTTGTAACTATATCGCTCAGTAATATAAATAATAAAACAACATACCATTCACATTGGCCTCAAGAACTAAATTGCACTTGATTCCCTTGCACTTCCTGTTGTAGCTGAGCATGCACCTGACGTCAGGGGCTAAGTGTACAGTGACTGGGAGTGCACGTTATGCAGCCAGGCCCTTCTCAAACTGGATTGTTGCCTGGTTGCAGTGATCATGCAATTGGATGTAGTTTTATCACCACGCAGACACCAGTGCAGACCAGAAAACACAACCAATGGATTAGTTCCACAGCGTTTTACTATTTTCTGAGGACAACACTTCTTGGGTAAAATTTTAAAAACTTGGGTAAATTAAATTTAAGAAAATCTGGGAATTCTAAGACATTTTAAGGCCTTAAAATGAATTTAACTTTGAGTTTAAGGCTTTTTAAGACCCTGCGGGAACCCTGCTAATAAGGATATAGCCTGCTAGCTTAACATTCCTTATCATCTTCACAAATTAATAAGATATAAATAATATATAAAATATAATATTAATATCACATTATATTTCACTATACTTCAGGTGTATGGACAGCTTATTTGACGCATAGCAAGGTAATATCTAAAACTGGGGAGTATATTAGTAAGGACCCCTATGGGACCTGTTTTTCCCTCACCACTACACAATGTGCATATTGCAGTTACATTCTGGGAGATAAACTACCGCCAAGGTAGGTGTTGTACAAGTGTATTTCCACAGTGGAGGCACCGCGCAACTAAACTTAATTTTCGTCTTGTCTCAACATTTACTATTCCCACTAATTGAATTGTTAATTTTATGGTATTAGGCAATTCAGCCAGCTCACCATTCAACTGCTAAGATTCCAGGACCCTGTGCCTTACATTACTGTTATTGTTACCCTTAAATAGCCAGGACTGTGCTGGGTTACTATCACCTGATTAAAAAGGGGTTACACATATTTAAACGAACTTCGGTCAGAATCAGTTACTGTACATTAACAGGTGTACATAAAGCATCTTTTATAACAAGCAGGCCACTGCAACAGACAGCATAACCTACACTTAGGAACATTATGGATAATTACAGAATATGACCTCTGTTCATACAGCTAAAACTGCATTTAAATGGTACTAACTTGGCATTTGATTCCACGTTAGGATATTTCAGTGCACACAACTATTTATAGAATTAAATAATTATTTTAATAAGGCCGATTACTTCTTATGTGGAGAATACAAATAAGTCAAATATTAACAAAGCCCGGTGACCGTTTAACACAGTAAATCCCAACTGCTTACACACCCCCCCAAAAAAACAACACACAGTGGAAAAGGGCCAGGCCGGCGTCCCAAGACTCCCCCGGAAGTACAGATGCGGAAGTGAGGCCCGACCGGAAGTAGGGGGTTTACCGTCAAATTATCTCCATTAATATAACGACAAAATACACGACATGGACCATGGATAAGGTTTGAAAATGAAGGTGTTGCGTCTGAGTGTACCGCGGATACACAATATCTGATATTGTTCATACAATAAAAAAGACAACCAGGTCGAGAACCAAAACCACCGTTAGGGCCCCAGCCGTCCCCGAAACGCCCCAAACTTTTATTTTATTTCATTAAACACAACAGGCTCCCATCTTTAACATCTCGCTTTCTCGTCGAAACTTTGGTATGGAATAAACAACACGGGCTTTACGACCGAAAACCAGGTTAAACAGGAGAACTAAGCGCCACGTAGGTGACTACTCCAAAGGGAAGGACTAACCGGATAACTGGTTAACAGACACTTACCATTTTACCAGCAGGTTACTATTTTTCCCGTCGCAGTAACAAAACTAACGTCGCTTAATTACTGTTAAGATGCATACGGAACCGAAAAGCTACCAACGCCTGGCTATGGGGTCGCGATGACGTCTAGCCAGCGCCCCGCGCCCTTTAAAGTCACTCCATATACCTTAAAAGACAAGCTTATAGATATATTCTTCAACAGACGTCGCGGCGGTATGATGCACTGACTTCGCGATTTGAAACCGGTGATTTTAATCGGCCATTACTTACTACACCCAAAAAGCGGACAAAAAGTACTAATCAGCCCGGGGCGATGACTCGAACCGACAACAGCATTTAAATATTAAAATTAACTAATTAATATTATGACTTATGCTTTTTTTCGTGAGTCAAACGATGAGGTAAAGTATAAATAAATAAACTTTTTACCGTTTGTTTTGTCTCGGCGCTCTCCGCTTTCGGTCTATCCCGTTCGACTCCTCCACGTTAATCGGCCCGCCCATTACCGCTCAATTCAGCCAATGCATGTGCCGTACTCCATAAGTGACAAGAGATTTTAACCAATGGAAGCAGAGCTATACGGCCACTCAGCCAGAGTGCATTGTTCCACAATATCATTCGCCGAATTTCCCAATAAATTTCCATAATAATAATAAAGATGACTTCGCCGCGCCCGATTATTCTGGATTACTGTACTATTTGTAAAGGTTTATTTTACATGATTAAATGTTAATAAAAATAATTTAAAACATATTATTTCGATCAATGCATATAATTTCGATAACTTGCACAATGTATAAAATTATTTTTAAAAACAGTACTAGCCAAAGCATACATTTTTAATCTCAGTGGAGACACACTTCTGAATGCCAAAGTTACTCAGTTTCACCAGCAGATGGCAGAATGGTGTACGTAGCAGATTACTAGTATCCATGAAAGTCGCGTAATGAACCCCAGAAAATGTACTCTGGCTGGTGAGGTCATAAGATTGTAATGTAATGTCCAGTGTTGGGGACACTACTTTTAAACGGTAGCTTTTCAAGCTACAAGTTACTTATAATTAAAAGTAGCCGAGCTACAGGCAATCTACCGTTTTAATATAGTAGCTATAACTACACTGAAAGCTACAGAGAAAAAGCAACTAACTACATCTAAGTAATTACATCCGACAATACTCAGTATTTGTGCTGGAGGACACTCTTAAAGCAAATTATTCAAAAAAAATGTGAAATATGATGTTAAAAGTTGAAATGAAAATCTATCTTTGTAACTAGGCTATGTAATATCAAATCATAATAAGGTTTCAAAAAAGATTCTGTATTTGATATAAACCAAGTGTACCAACTGCTGTGTGAAAATTATAAGGGTTACTACAAAAAAATGTGATTTTGATAATCTGTCCAAGACACAAAATTCTCCTATATGCAGTTAAATGAGTGTCAAAATTATTGTTTACCATGAAATATTCTTCAACTCTTATTTTTAACGTCCATTACAATGTTCTTCAAGAAAAAAACAATTATAAACACTCGGTAGTTGAAAATTCCCGCCTTTATAAAGACAAAAAATGATAGGTCGTCGTCGACTTACTACCCGAATCGGTTCAGACTGAGCGGTCGTAAGTCAGCCCTTTATTTTATATGCAAAAATGATCATATGTACAATGCACTGTATAATAAAATTATATCTTATTTAAGTCGTATTGTTTGGTGTTTTTAATATTTTTATCACCAGTTTCCAAGTTCATTATTGTCATAACCTTTATATTATCATTTAAGTTTATAAGACACCGACGGATACAAATACGAACATGCAGCAGCCTGCGCACATGATGAATATTATTGGGAATTAAATGTTCATGTTCACATGCACGAAATGCCTACACAAAATCACACTCCAAATAAACTATCAGAATGTAAGATAAGAAAATTGAAAAGAATAACTATCATGTCGTTTTAAAACAGTCATTTATTTGAAATCTGCAGGGGAAACGCGGCTGCCTTGAAAGTTAAATTAATTGGGGTACGTTAAATGAAAAAGGTAAGATAATTAGGGTCCGCGAAACGTACAGAGGGCCCATGCACGTGAACAGGTATGTATTGCTTTCATTCTCAATGATATGTGAAACAGCAAGCCCGGAGTCACTCATTACGACGGTCATGCGCAAAAGCTGCTGTGACAATAGCAGCTGGGGTATAAACTGTAATACACTTATGTGGGGAAGCATCCACACTGTCTGACTCTGCACAGTCGTGGCCACAAACACTGTATTGCGAAAAGTATTGGGACACCTGCCTTTACACACACATGAACTTTAATCACATCCCATTCTGAGAATTTAATATGGAGTTGGCCCACCCTTTGCAGCTAAAACAGCTTCAACTCTTCTGGGAACGCTGTCCACAAGGTGTTTATGGGAATTTTTGAACATTCGTCCAGGAGAGCATTTGTGAGGTCAGGCACTGATGTTGGACAAGGCCTGGCTCGCAGACTCCACTCTAATTTATCCCAAAGGTGTTCTATTGGGTTGAGGTCAGGGATCTGTGTGGGCCAGTCAAGTTCCTCTACACCAGATTCACTCATCCATGTCTTTATGGACTTTGATTTGTGCACTGGTGCCACGTCATGTTGGAACAGGAAGGGACCATCCCCAAACTGTTCCCACAAAGTTGGGAGCATGATATTGTCCAAAGTGGCTTTGAATGCTGCAGTAGTAACAGTTCATTTTAACTGGAACTTAGGGCCAACTTTACACTTGGCACAATGGAGTCAGGCAAGTACTGTTCTCCTGGCATATACCAGACCCAGACTCATCCATTGGATTGCCAAACAGAGAAGCATGCTTCATCACTCCAGAGAACACATCTCCACTGTTCTGGATCCGGATCTGATGGTCACAAGAAGTTTGGAGGTCTGTAGCTATTGACTCTGCAGATAATTGGCAACTTCTGCACACTGTGCACCTCGGCATGCATTATCCCCACTATGTGATTTTACGTGGCCTACCACTTCGTGGCTGAGATGCTGTTGTTTCCAATTACTTTCACTTTGTGTTGACCATGCAATATTTAGTAGCGGTTCGGTCATTTTTATACTCATATTATATGTTGGCCTTCTGATGGTTTCCTCAGTTTATTTTTCGGTTTTGATATGTGTTTTAGGTAACAGTGGACAAGGCTTATAGTGGTTTTATCTGTCGGGGTGAAATTGATCAGTAGCCTATAAGTGGATGATCATGATAACCGATTTTTTTCTTTGTGTCTCAGGCAAATTACCATCTAATCAGCATTTGTATATTTATTACATGCACATAAGGTAATAATAAAGACAGCATTGCTATTTACTGAGTTTTATTGGCTTTTTAAAAATACAGTAAAGCTGTTTCAAATGCTTTTCAAATTTCAGTATTGTACATATTAAATTACTGAATGGTGTATAATTCAAATATGCTATAATACAGTATATTACTGTACATAAATATACTACTGAACTGTACAGCTATATCGCTGCTGCATCTTGTTAGCTCATTTTTGTCAGTTTATCATAAACTTTGAGTGTCTATATCTGTCTTTGAGAGAACATGACTTTCTTTTTCCTGTCACATTTTCTGTGAGGGCGGCATTAGCCTCAGGTAGCTAGCTAGCTAGATGAAGATGGGTCACCGCAAGGCAAAGCAGGGCTATCAAAGTAAAGATAAAAAAAATGTATTACCGTCATTTTACTTTTCTCCGTATGTTGTCATCTATTAAAAATCTAAAAATGAGCACTGTACGTGGACTACTTGATTACTATAAGTGAATTATTTAAACCTTATTTTGTATTATACAGGAATGATTCTGTTCCAGGGGGGGCGGCATGGTGGTGCAGTGGTTATCTTTACTGGGTCGCGGGGGGTCCGGAGCCTATCCCGGAAGCAACGGGCACGAGGCAGGGAACAACCCTGGATG
>JABFDZ020000131.1:24293583-24306758 GCA_019775955.2 Pollimyrus isidori | reverse complement strand
TCTGCTGTGTGGTTGGGTAATCAGATTGATTAAGATGCAATGAGGTTAGGTAATCCGACTGATGGCTGTGAGTCTTGATAATTAGACTTAATGAGATTCAGCTGTGTGGCTAGGTAATCAGACTGACTAACTGCTGTGAGGCTGAGTAATCACTCTTACTGACTGAGGCTAACTGCTCCACCCCCCCACCAGTGGATGGCGGTTGGACCCCGTGGAGCATAGCTTCTGAGTGTTCTGTGACCTGTGGTGTGGGGCAGAGAGTGAAATTACGGCAGTGCACTTCCCCACCTCCCCAATATGGGGGTCAGGACTGCCCTGGAGATTCTGGCGCAAGAGAGCTCTGTAACACACACAAGCACTGCCCAGGTGAGTTCCCAAAAGCAAAGAGCCCTTCACCGCAATGCCACTATAAGCATCTGAATGCAACTTCGCTCCAGAGTACTTCACTGGAATGATGTAAGCAGCTGAAAGTAACTTTATTGCAGAGCTTTTCACCTGAGTGAAGCTGGAAGCCGAATGTACACCACTGTAGAACTTGTATATATATTTTCATATATACTTTTAGGAAACACTTTTTTTTGTTTTTTTTTTTTTTTTTTACAATTATATAACGATACAAATACTTTAATTTTATATTTGTTCCACTGTTTCCATTTTTGGAATGCCCTTTAAATTTGCTGGAACGTGATGTTTAATGGAGATGCAGAAAACCTAACTGTCCCCCTCTCTCTCAGTGGATGGCCTGTGGTCAGCATGGACACCCTGGGGCAAATGTGTAAGACACAGTAGAAACATCACCTGTAGGACATATGCAGGCAGTCAGAGGCGGGAGCGGAGCTGCAGGTTCACAGCCTGGGAAGGGAAATCCTGTCACGAAAATCCAGGAATATCGGAGACCCGGATCTGCTATGACATCAGCAACTGCATGAGTGAGTCACTCATGTCCCTGACATGTGAGGCGATGGCTGCTTTGCCATCTCATCTTCATGGCATGCAGGGTTGGATCCTTAGCACAGAGATCCTGCTGTTTAAATGTGAATATATATGTACAGTTAATGTGAGACATGACTGTAATGGTCACATAGGTCAGAAAGTTTATCCAGATGAGACTGGCTGGGTGAGAAGGAAGCAGGGAGCCACCAGGAAGTCCCGCCCCTCGCTTCCTTTCTGTTAGTGGCCTCATGCTGAGTCTGATCCTGCATGTGTTTCAGTGAATGGCAAGTGGGATGACTGGAGCGAGTGGAGTCTCTGCAAACCCAGCTGTGGATCTGGAGCTCAGAAAACCAGAACGCGGAAATGTCAACCAGACACGTCGAAGTACACGTATGAGTAGTCGGCCTCCACTCCAAGGATGGTCAGACCTCCAATTTTGTCCTTTCTGACATATTATTAATCTCTGCCTCTCTCCCCTGCAGGATGCTAGTGGGATCAAAGCAGGAGCAGGCCTACTTATCTGGGCAGCCTTTGGAGTCATGCCCTAAGCTTGATGAGAAGGTCCAGACTCAGCCCTGCCGTCATGTCCCCGACTGCATAAAATCTTAAGGGGTGAAACTGTCAGCGAGTAACCCTGGATACTACCTATAGCAAAACATGCAGACTCTAATCTAAAATGCATGGTACATTAATAGAATACTCACTCATATTCACAAGCCATATTACTTCAGTTTACAGTAATGTTATTTTTAATATGAATGGCTTCATAATATTTACTCGATTAGCTGAAAATGGCATAAGAGGTTACAATACTGTTATATAGTGCTGGACAGTTCATTCTCTCCATTTCAAACTTCTACGAGAGAAAAAAAAATGCATGATGGCTCTAACCATTAAATAACATTCTTGCATACTAACATGCTGTCTTTGTTGTCTTGAACACAGTATGCTGATTTTTTTTTTTTGTATTCTGATTCTCTGTTGGTAAAATCCCCCAGAGCAATTAAAGATGTCCCGGAGCTCTCTGGAAAATAAATTGACTATATATACTCCTGTGACTCATACTTGCTTTTCTGAGTACATATGTTGTTCAATACACTCACAAAAAACTGATAGCGTGTTCAGTCGTAATTCCTTCTTCTGTGTTCACAAATGTATACACATAAAAAAAAAACTATGTGAATGAACAGCTACATTATTTACTATATACTACAGATGCACTGTATAATAATCAGTACTTTATTAATCCCCATAGGGAAACTGTCTTTATACCTCCCTCAACTTATTCTTTGCAGAGTAAGCTGTCCTGTAGCAGTGTCCAGGGACCTGGGGGTTAAGGGCCTTGCTGAAGGACCCACAGACATGCTGAGGGTGGGTTTGAACTGGCAACCTTGTGCAAGCACACAGGCTCAGGCCACACATGTCCCCTTCCATGTACCTCCTGACATTTTCATGACAGGAAATTTATAAATACTACGTGAACTGAGAGACAGACCACCCAGAGACTGAATTAGAAAGACATAGACCACTTTGACATTTATGGGGAGCAGTACCACAATATAATAAGGGATTATAAATAGTTGATAAGCAGGTTATTAAGTAGCAAGACTTTATAAATCATTACTACACAATTATAAACAGGTTATACCACAGTTTTCTGTTATTGAGATACTACCATTTATAAATGGCAAAGGGCAGCCTTATTGTACAGTGATACCCAGGGGCTCAGATGCAGACTAGCCACTAGGAAGTTCAGAAATGTTCTTTTGTAAGGGCCATGGCATTATATAGCCTGTGTCCCAGGGGTCCCCAGTCAGTTGGCCAACCTTGGTGAGCTTCCAAGGTGATCGTAGTTCATGGATAATGCTTAATTTCATTGGTGGCCAACCGGTTGATAGCCACTGGCTAAATATACCAAGGGGGACCCCCACACTCCCTGCCCTGTTCTGCAGCAAAATATATGAAGGGGAACTACAGTCCACCCGTGGGGAGACTCAGCCATCATTAGGGCTGTCTCTACAAATCTGAAGAACACCCCAAGCACGCCCCCGGCCTCCGGCCACACCAAGGACGTCAAAAATGATTAAAAAAAATATTTGATAGTGTGGCTGAAGCCTCCCTAAATAGGGTCTTGAACCGCCTACACTTCTCCGAATACCCAGTTTGGTTGTGGCTCTAGTTATAATTAGCAGGCTAACAGCATGTGATGAACAGCTGCTGACAGGTAACATGGCTGACACTTCCTGTGAAGATCTGAAACCATACCACAATGTCGTCAGCAACATTCGAGGATCATCATAAAAACATTACTGCACAGCACGGGCCTTGTGCTTCTGTGTGGTCCCTGCTTCAATACACACACAAAAACAAAGTTACAGAAATAATTCTCACAATTAAAAATATGAATAGCATGACTGCTTTTCCTGTTACCCTGACTGGCGCCATAAAAGTACCAAGACATTTTGTTTTCCTCCTCAAAAAAAAAATAAATAAACGGTCTTAAACGTTTCAGTTTACCTCTTTCTAATGAAACAGGAATTGTGGTGTTCACAATGAGGGCTCTGTCTTTTCAAATTCTTTTAAGAGAACAGAAAACAATTCAGTTTTAAGATGAACGCAAGGCAAAGACAATGAAAAGCAGAAAAAGATACAAGGCATGACAGTTGTGACAGTGAAAGATGAAACGTGTTGCCAAGAACAGGGGGAGACCTAAGAGCACTGTGAGGGTAATAATGTCTACGTGTCTGTCATCTCAACATCAGAGTTCAGGCTAAGCTCAGCAATGTGACACAGGCCAGGGTCAGCCGACGGCTGCCGTAGCGTTTCAGACTGGCTGTCACGTGATTGGACGATTGCCTGCCGCAGACAGGAGATCCACTGCTGCTTGTTGAAGGAGTCATTGGCCTGCAGACTGTGAGACAGGACTTTAGAGCGCCCTCTGCTGCTCACCCTGAAGCAGTTCTTGGCTGGGAAGGGAAATGAGAATAATGAAACAAACAGACAGAGGAGCTGTTAAGTACATAAAAGGCAATTGGAATGTAGAAACCTGATAGCCAGTCCAGTGATGTGAGGTGGAACAGAGGGACCTGCTCTCATAAATGTACTTAAAATGGTTTTCGCCTAAACCCACTCCAGCTACACGAAGCTAAACCGTGGATCACCCCCCTTCACCACCATAAGCTAAATTTCTCATTACCAGAGTTGAAAGCCCCTCTGAAGGAGCTCCCTCCAGTGCCTTCGCCGTCAGGCAGGTCCTCCAAAAGCAAGTGGGCAGCGGGCAGCGGCTGGCGGTAAACCTGAAACTGGAGCAGACCTTCCCGCTCTGGACACACAGGCCGCGTCAGTACTAGGGCCAGCTCAAACAGGAAGACGTACAGCTTCTGTGGATGACAGCGTCTCTGTGGTGAGATTCGCTGGGACAAGTGAAGGAGATTCATAGGTAGACGGGAGAAGAATATGTGGCCTTAAAGGCTGTATCTGGTGTCCATTAATGTTCTGTACTGTTCTTACAATTCTCTTACATTGCTGAGCTGTTTGTTCTTGCTCTTACACATTCTGTCCTGTTTTCATCTTCTGTACTGTTTTTTTTCATATTTTTAATTGACCTGAGGTATCATAGTTGCTCTTTAATGTTTTTATACAGATGATTTGATTCATACCTAATCTTTGCTGTTTCTATGTAGTCTTTTGTGTTCCAGCATATACAGTACTGTGGTGTCCTTTCATATTCCCCTGTGTTTCTACATGATGGTCTTACATGGACCTTATTGTAAATCTTTTGGGTTTTTTTTTTTACATGTTCTGTGGTGTTCTTGTGAGAAGTTTGATGTTCTTGATGGGACTGTGGTGGTTTTTAACGTGATATTTGGCATTCTTACATAGACTGTGGTATTTCTAATGTGATATTTGGTGTTCTTACGTGATATGTGCTTTCCTTACTTGGCCTTTGCTGTTCTTTAGCTCCCCGTGGCAGTAAATAAACCGGGACTGCTGGATCTCAGGAAGCTTTTGTCCATCCTCCATGTATGAAAGCCCCTGTCTGTAGAATTCGCACTCCGCCTCACCCGTCTTACGATCTACTTCTGACACAATCCTCTGGAGTATATCCATCTGGAGACAGACAGCCGGCATAAGATGGACTTAATCTTACCTCCTCTGGACTCAGCTTCAGTGTAACATCAGAATATTTCTACCAAAGGCTGGCCTATATAGCTTATCCTGCATGATAAGCTATTTTTTTTTTCTTCAAATTTGTTCTTCCTCTCAGGACACAAGATACCTGCTGTCTCTACCTCTACCTTCTGTTTGAGAAACTGCCCTTCAGAGAAAGGCTTGCTGGTCTTTTACTAATTTGAATGCCAGCACATAGCTTGCCTTCGTGCTTGATTCTTGGATGGCAATTTGTCAAATGAAGGTGTTTTGTTGAGCCTGCAAACTAGCTGCCAACCTCTGGGCTGGAGCCCGTCCTTGCCTTGACAGCTTGTTAGCGTAATTAGCATACTTGGGGGAAAAGTGACGGCTGATGTTATATTCCTTTAAAACCGCGATCCATTCCTTATTAAACACTCGGAACTCACTGTCAACTTTTCTTTTCTTTGGTCCACTGATTGTAGCAGATAGGTTCAATGCAGGAGCAGAGTAAAAACAGAGAGTAGCCCAGGCTCCGCAAAACCAAGCCAATGTATCACTGTGCCTAATGCGCCACCTGGTGGAATGCCAGGTATTACAGTACAAGGTCAAATGAATGCAGTCATAATTATGACACAATTTGATTTGGGTCGTTATATACCAATCTTCTGCGGCCCGGATTAAAAAAACCAATGGGCTGGATGTGGCCGGCAGACCGTAGTTTGCCCAACCCTGATCTAGTAACATAATCTATTTATTTATATATAATGACACTTTTATCATTAACTTTGTAAATGACTGTATAACCAGTATGACCCATATATGATCATGTATAGTATATAAACTGAAATACAGTAAATGTTATAAGCGTCTGTGATGTGTGTTCCCCAAACATTTACCCATCTACTATGGTAACACCTAATGAAAATGTAGAGATATTAAATCCAAGCCTGGGTTTTCTGAAAGATCTATGAAATATGAAACCTGGGGGCTATGTTTCTGATTGGGCTTGTTGAAGGAGTCATACTCACTGCATCTGGTATGGAGTCCAGGTCAGGGTGTTCGGCTGGTGTGTTCTTCTGGATCTCCTTCAGCAGAAGAGGGTACTTCACCAGGCGACTGCGGGGGAGGTCCAAGAAGTTCCAGAGGTCCAGTTTGCGACTGAAAGAGGACTCCTGGCACAGCTGTAGAAAGTGCTGCACCCGACGGTCCTGCTTTTTCTGGTCCAGGAGGGCCTTGGCCCCCACCTGGTTGCAGCAGTAGGTGACATAGGCCTCCAGACAAGGAAACTATGCCAACGGACAGAGGGTTAGATGTGACGAGATGCTTCGTACCGTGAGAGGAATCAGGTGTCACTGTTTGTCTGTGGTTCTTTCAGCTGTGTGTCGCACTTACCCAGTCAAGTAATGTGGGCCCAACTTCTCCCACTGTCTTTTCTGAGCCTCTGAGGTTTTCAAGCTTAGTCAACAGATCTGCACATAAGTGAATTATGGGATACGAATGAGTAAGCTGTTAAAAACCCAGTAACAAGTGATACTATTGAATAAATTCGTATTTGTACCTTCATGCAAGGGGATTAGAGTGTCTAAAGTTCCAAATATCTGGCCCAGTTCACTCTCTGTCATGATGTCTAGTTTAAGCATGGGCTCATAATATACCTGTAAGTATATGATAATGTATTAGTAATAATGCACTTAAAAAAGAAATGGACACAAAGTTCTTCAGGTCAGTATGTTAGGGTGGAAACCAACCTTTTTTACTAAGCTGAGGTCTTCGATGAGCTGTTTCTCTCCTTGAGTGAGCTCATAAATGACCTGTCAGAGAGGAGGAATGTTAGTGGGGTTGAGGAAAGTTTAAAGAAATGAGACAGGAGAACACAGGAAAATGGGCACAGCCCACCCCACAGAGACAATGACACGCCAAAAGCCGCCTCCCCAGCAGGCCCACCTCCTGCCTTTTGATCTCCTTGGCACTCAGGTCCTGGCATAGGTTCTCCACCGTGTCGCTCCACAGCTGGCTGTTGCGCCTGCGTGGGAAGGAGCTGGCCTTTGGCCGCACCCGTACGGGGGCCATGGGCAGAGGGCGTGCCTCTGTCCGGAAGCTGATGGACCGCTAGCCAACCATGGAGAGGGATATGTCAGTGGTTCCATGGACAACACCGAGCATAAATATGCCTTGACGGTAAGTAGCCGGACCTGAATCCTTGGATTATGCCATCACCAAAGGTGGAAAGTTCAGGTCCAGAAAGTAAAAATCCAGACCAAGATTTTGTTTCAACCAACCAGCTGAGTCCTCAGTGACTGTGACTCTTTATACTCAACTGGTTGGTTTAAACAAAATCTTGGTTTGGATTTGTACTTTCTGGACCTGAACTTTCCATCTCTGTTCAATTCTTAGATCAGACTGATGGACCTCGGGCTGTTACCTGAATAGACTGTCCCAGCCGCTTCAATGATGGCGTTTTCACTGGTGCCATCAAACCAGCCAATCCACTTCCTTTCCCAACAGGCTTTACCCGCTTATTACTGGGCTCCTGAGGCACACAGATTTGAGACACACATTGTAATTTCAGACAAACCAAGGGGAATGTTAAAACCTAAAATAAATTCATAATAAGTATATTTCATTAATTGTCCTGTCAGTATCCTTTTATTCTACACAAAACAGCATTATATGGGCTGTTATAGGTGAGAATTCATTCTCCGGGTCTCCTATAAACAGGACTGAACTGACGTCTGGTTGAAGATGAAAGTCTTCTCTGGCCGATCACATTAAAATGCCAGCTTCTGACTAACCTCCGCATCTTTACTGTGCTCAAGACTTCCAAGGCCGTCCTCTTCTTCCTGTCATGCACAGCATGAAATGCATTATTTAACATACTTACAAAGTGTGTATGCCTTTAGGCATCATAACATTAATTTTACCACTTGCATTAACCACCAGCGTTGACAGGCCGTAAGCTCTGATAGGCCGTTTATCAAAAATAAAATCATTTTGGTAACACTTTTGGTTTGTACCGGATTGGGCACAAACACCTGGTAATAACTCAGTGGCTACTAAAGTACAGATTATGAACAAATGATAAACAAATATAGCTGTTACTTTAGATAAAAGATGCATCACCGTTCATTAATGATGACCAAACATGAAATCAGAATATCACTTGTTATTTATTACTTGTTCCTAGTTCAAGGTTTACAGCATTAACAGATATAATATAGTGACTGAGATAAAACATGCATCATGATTCATTAATGATGAATTAATATGAGATCATTACATAACTAATACTTAGTTTGTGGTTAATTAATACATAAGTAAGAGTGTAATACTATATTTGCGCCCTGTTAATTTCAATCTTCAATTTAATTTTATTAGCTGCACTCTGATACAGACTCATAATCTGCCGAAATGTGTAATATTTTACGTGAAAAATGTGTGACATCATAGTTCACAGAGCAGGAAGAAGCTAGATTAAAGAGTCACAATCCAACGATATCCATCACTGTACAGCACACGAGTTCCAGACCATCTCAGCTTGAACAGATCGGAAGTGAAAACGATGTCTGGTATAAGCAAAAACATTTTTAAGTTGCATAATAAAACTAAAAACAGTGACATCGATGGAATGGACAACAGAGCTGAAGTCGAGGAACTTTGTAGATCGATCATTGTTAGGGTTTAAAAGTAACATAGTAATGAAAATAATGATTGTGTCCATAATGCAGCGTCTGAATGTTAGGAAAGCAGGGGCATTTCTGCAAGGAGCAGCGGCTGAAGATAACGAGCCGCGATGTGTGTGACATGGCCCGTCAAACCCCGCAAGCATGGGGCTGGCCTGGCCTCCCGCTGTCACTGCTGTGGAATTTATCATCTCACAACTGCTTGCAGCAGAGCAGACATCACAGAGAGGAAGAGCAAAAAAGGGTGTGGGGTGTCGCTTCTCTAAACAGCTCAGATTTCCTGCCTGAAGTCAGGCTCTTGTGAATAACAGGTTGATCTGCCTTTTCTCTGGCTTGAAGGTATTTGTTTTCCTGATTAGCCGATTTTGGCTACAGGCTAAATTATGTAAATAACGTGTAACCTACAATATGTTTCCTGAGCAAAAGCCACTCGAGTTTCCTGGAGAACATATTTTCAGAAGTGAAAAGACAACTCAATCGATTGCCAGGCTGAGCGTTCACAGCTAGAGCAGAGGTGCGTGGCCCTGACACAATTTCCGGTGCACACGTACAGGCGTGCACACACAGACACACACACACACGTACAGGCACGCACACACACACACACACACTTAAACAAGCTCCAAGATTGACAGAAATACTCTCATTCCAAGTAAAAGAACTTTGTGTAAGAACAGAACTTTGATCTATGGACTACGTACAAACACAGGAACATATCAGTACACCAGATCAGACTTCTACCACCTTCCTAAGAACACATCATCCATGTGCACAGTTCATTAAAATGCATGCAAACCCCCCCCAGTCTAGCTAGGCAGAAAAATCTTAGCGTATGCATCTACAGTGCTGTCAATATCATTTTCCATTTTCTGGGGTCTTGCAAACGCTGCAATATTGAACTCATTGTAGCGGACCAAAGGTCTTTTAAGTCTGGATTTCTGCATGTGGTATAACCCAGAACTCCGTTTGTTAGACACCAAGCAAATGGTAGCAAACTGAAGAATTTACTATGAATTTTGGTTAGTAGGTTAGCAGGAAGCCGCATACCATAAGACGATCAATATTAAGGCTCATATAGAGTCTCTGAAATATGTCTCTGTCCCTGAAATACGTTTTAACGGTTTCACTGACTTTCAGAACACCAGATAGGCATGACAGTTATTTGGAAACCACAATCAGGCTACTAAGCAAAGCAATTAATGAAATGGGGGGCTGCTTTCGGGTATAGTTTGGCGTCTGCGGGTGAGATGGGAATAGCGCTCTGACAGACAGACAGACAGACAGACAGACAGGCCGTTCACCTTGTCCTCTGTGGTCGCTGTCATAATCTCAGGCCCGGTGCCCTGCTTTCTCTTCTTCTACAGGCCCCAGACAAACAGAAGAAACACAAACTGCAGCTTAAACCCCAGTACGACTGCCTGCCAATCACCCCCCCCCCCCGCCAGGAATGGCATTTCAGAGCCGCCTGTCATGCGAGCCCCTGCTTACCCCCGCGTAGTCCGACAGGTTGGCGCAGGTGGAGAGTCTCTCTCGCTGCACCGGAGACCTGAAAGGAGCAGTAGTCAGAGTGGGCAAAAGCAGCCCTCAGAACCAGTACACTGGACTAGGGGGCTTAAAGGGGCCCCAGTGTTCATCCGGGCTAGCACACGTTTAAATAGTGGAATGACACGTGAACTGTGTGAAAGCCACACTTCAGAGGGAATCCTGTCTACAGCGTTGCCTAAAAAATATTTTAAAAAATTAATTGAAATCCCAAACTTCAGAGTAGCTTCCAGTTTAAATTGTAACTATCACTAACCAGTGGCAAGGTCCAGCCGACTAATATGACTCAAACCATAACCCAAAGCCTGAGTAAGCTCCTTCAACAAACTGCTTCCGTATAATGAAGTAAAATTAACCAAAGGATCTGATGGCCCTTTAATTCGGTGCGAAGTGATAGATTTGTCTTTACTTTGGTGCGAAGTGTGCCATATTGAAGAGAGCAGGAAGAGATACAGGAAAAGCCAGGTCTCTGCTACAGTGCACAGACATGTCTCCATGCTTAGCCATGTGTGACAGAACAGGGGTGCGGGGGTTATCATCAAGCGGGAGAGAGACTCAAATCCCAAGGAAATTGACAGATAAAGTGGATGGCGCACACCCCAGGGGGGAAATCAGGAGTGGGGCAGCAGAGGAAGCAGATGCAAGCGTCAAGACTGGGGGGGGGGGGTCAGCACTTACCAGGAAAGCGGTTCGGCGGTAGTCTGGTCTTTCTCCATCGCTCCGTGTCGGCCTCATCGCAGGTTCATGGCACTGAAGGGGAGACCCCCCGGGGAGGCACAAATATTAAAGTCTCTGCCTAAATTTCTTACTCAAGAAGGAAAAATGGCAAAACTTACAGACAGATGCACATCGCCCCTCCTCCACCCCTTCCTCTCACTTACTGCACTTACCACATCCTCTGTGTAAAAAGAAGAAAAAAAAGGTAACGCTTCCTGTTGTTTTGCTACATATGGAATAGAAACCTGAACAAGATTCATAAGTGATGGCTGATTATATGTACACAGATTAATATCATTTAATATATCAGACCTCTGATCATTTTTAATGATCAAGATGCCTGTGACGTCCAAAAAAAATGTGCCAAGATGTGCTTTAAAATTGCAAGTGAACACAGAAATATTAAAGTAGATCCAAGAGCCACGTTCATTTGGGAACCATGGAGAACACTATAGCATTTCATTACGATGGCAGCCACCATTGCAAAATCTCACGTACGCCACAGGCCTGAAGAGCCCTTCCTATACAAAGAGGCACAATGGCGCCAGCGTGTAACCACAGAACTACACACATCGTGGGTAGACGATGGATGGCATTTTAACTGCTTCAATAGAATACAAGAGACCTCAACAAAACTCAGATTAATACTTTTCTTTTCTTTAATAAGCAAGTTTTACACCAGTATAATGTGTAGGACTTCATTTTAGTTATTTTTTTCAGATATTTCAAAACCTTGTTGTATGTTTTTATACAAATCACAGGCTCCATGAACTGCTTTTGAAAATCAGGTGGTTTATTCCTTGAATAAGAAAGCTAACAAAACAAAGGGCCATGATCCTTTCACGGAATAATCCTGCATCTGAGACGCATCCTCTGGTGCATTTGTGTGCAGCAGCAGATTCATGCATTTCCCGCCACGAGTGTGTGCTGTTCCTTTCTGTTTTTGGGCTTCCAGCTAGACCAGGGGTGCCCAACCTTATCCGCAAAGGGCTGGTGTCTATGCAGGTTTTTGGGAAACCTGTAGGTCAGCTGTTCAAACCCAAGTGTGAGGACTCAGTCAATCAGTCCTCTAATTAGTAATTTAATTAGGGAGTTGCAGCAAAAACCCGCATGCACAGCGACCCTTTGCGGATAAGATTGGGTACCCCTGACCTAGACTCTGTGATCAGACCTCCCACATGATTAGCTACGAGCCCTCTTTGACAGTGCCAACCCCATGTCACACGCATATATTTGAAGACAAAACTAGGTTACAGCTACTTAAAGGCTCCCTACTTAACTGGATACCTGTAGAAACAAAGTTAATACCACTTTACCAGTACTATATAGTGAGGCCACATCGCCATAGGAACACCTTAAAAGCACACGCGTATTTGTGCAGCAGATTTGTAAATTAACATGCATAAATAAGAACCTCTATTCATATAACAGCAACAATGTTCAATTCGTAGATCAGTCTGACGGACCTCGGGCTGTTACCTGAATAGGCTGTCCCAGTCGCTTCAGGGTTGGGCTCCGCCAGGGCTGCCCTTTGTCATCGGTCCTGTTTATAATATTTATGGACAGGATGTCTAGGCTCAGCCAGGGTGTTGAGGATGTCCAGTTTAGTAGCCTAAGGACTGTGTCACTGCATTTTGTGGATGACATGGTCCTGTTGGCTTCATATGCTGGGGATCTCCAGCATGCCCTGGGGCGGCCAAATGTGAAGCAGCAGGGACAAGGAGACCATGGTTCTCAGCCGGGAAGCCAGGTCAGGGAGGAGGTACTGCCTTAAGCGGAGGAGCTCAAGTATCTAGGGGTCTCGTTTATCAGTGAGAGTTACTGCTGTAGTTCTTGAGACCGGTCTCAAGACCAGTCTTTGGTGGTCTTGGTCTTGTCTCGGTCTCAGACATAGTGGTCTCGATGGGATTATGCGCCTCAGCCCAAATGCAACCAGTCACATACATATATATTAAAAACGTCACATTGTACACATTTTCTCAATAGACACTGCCAGTGCTTCACAGTCCACACACGTTATACACATTGCATCATAGTGAAGTCGGCAAATAAATGTCCGAAAATGTCCACGAAGTTTATAGCATAATTATAATTCGAATAAATTAGGTATTTTACATTCATTAGAAAGCACAGTCTTGGAGGTGCAAGTCAATCTGGAGGCTCATTCTCTTC
>JABFDZ020000131.1:24275095-24293483 GCA_019775955.2 Pollimyrus isidori | reverse complement strand
TTCCCTTGACGAGGTCTGATAAAACAGTTATAGGAGAGGATTGCTGAGAATATTATTTTCCATCAGGCCTCATAACTAAGACAAATCTGGGAGATTTTAAATGAATTTAGCGATGAATGACACTTCACAGCAATGCCTCTCCTCCCTACAGTTGATCTATGTAACGTGATTTCAGTTCTATCCCTAGTCTGGTACCTCTCAGTCTTGTTACCCTCAAGTCTCGGCAGTGTCTTTGTCTTGACTACAACACTAGTGAGAGAAGACAAGAGTGGCGTCTGCAGTTCTGACAGATTCGTCATGGGCAACTAAGAACTGAGCCCGAAAGCAAAGCTCTAAATCTATTGGCCCACCTCCATCCAGATGGCAATGCGACTTGTGTGTAGAGATCACATTTGGGGATCAAAAAGTCCCCGACGAGTGGCAAAGCCTGACACTTTACTTTTGGGGACATTTTCAGGTACCCATTTGGGCAACATCAATTTTATTAAAAATCCATGAAAGTGATCAAAATTTGGGCTGGGTATTGATTCAGATGTTCCGATTCGATTTGATTTAAATTCTTGATTTGACAATATGAATGAATGTATATTTAATAAAAATCCTACATTTGTAAAATAATAACAGTGAACATATTACAAGTGGTTAATTAATAAAAGGAAATTGAGCCACAAACCTGTATATAAACACTTCTGAATTTTGAGTTACAAATCAGGTATATAGCTACGTTCTTGTCCACTGTATCTTTCTTGCGCGATGTGAAATGCTTCCATACCTCTGACTTTTTATTTGAAGGTGTGGTTGATATCGGGAAAGCACCTGAATGCACCATTTTATGAATGAATAACGGACCCTCCATTGCAACATAATGCGAGGTAAATAAGGGTATGACATCTAGTGGAGTAGACTTAATATTAGCACAACTTACGTTTTTAATACTTGTATAATATATTTTTTTAAATCAATGTGTCCATTGAGAATCGATTTTGAATTGACATTTTAAAAAACTATATATGAAAAAATCTACTTTTTTGCCCAGCCCTAATCAAAACGTAAAAATTCCCAAAATCTTGTATTTTGACCAGCTACTTTTGATTAAAATCAAGCTGGGTTGGGGTCAAGAGTGCAGAGATTCAGATTAGGGGTTTTCCCCCCATAGAAATTAATGGAAGGTCCCCATTCAGATAGGCATGCAGACATGCGTGTATAAAAGAACAGACCAAAAGGACACAGAAAACTCCATCTTACAACTTTATTAATCACACTAAGTGCTCACAAAATAACCTAAAACCTTAATTTTATTTTAACATTTTAGAGTGTTAAAGTAGAAAGCGCAAGTGGTTCATGTTCTACAAGATGGATGATAGGAGGTCCTGAAAAAAAAACTCGATGTGTACCACATCCCAAGCCCTGCACCAAACAGCGATGATAGGACAAGAAATATTCACAGATCCAACTGACTCCTCTGCTCATGGATGGGTGGAGGGGGGAGCTGAGGTGGGCCTTAAACACAAAATTTTATGAGCAGCAGAGCAAACTCTGACCAGAACTTATGCACTGACTGACAAATCCAAGGGTCGAAATGTCCACTTTACGACCGAGTTCAGCAATGTTTTAGATGGCAAATGAAGATGTATTTTAAGACTTCCTGTCACTAATATTTGGGGCTCTGCCACTCCGAACACTGAGTAAAAGTGGAAGGCTGCTTCCTGCATTCTGGGATTAAATTTAAAGAGGAGTTCCTGTTCAATCCACGGCTTCTGTGATTGGTGTCAGTTTGAGGGAATGTGAAAGCACAGGGAAGATAACAGCTTGAGATACATGCTTCTCTCCACTGTTGTCTCCGCCTGGGGAAACCCTCGTCCCACCCAGCTCAGTTTGACGAGCGAGCTTGGGCACCAACCGCTCCATTTCTCCTATGAATCTGACCCGCCCTCCCATTCCCACCCCCCGGCCCCCCCACGCCTCAGCGGATGGTGTATTGGACATAGGGGACCTCCACGTCTTCGTCGTTGAGGTCGTTGCAGCAGAGCTCGAACACCAAGGCCCGCACATGCTTGCCCAGCTTCTTCTTTGACACCTTGGTCACGATCTCAGTCATCCTATGGGGGGGGGGGGGGTTAATGCAGTGTCCAGTAAGGAAAGGCAATAATGTCGAGCTAAAATCACACTCATCGTAAAAGGTTACAGTCACACCAGCAAAGTGATTTTGTACACTAGTAAACCTTGTTTTCAAGCTCTTATATGAGTGCCAAATTTAGGGATGAGGCCTGTGTATGTCTAACCTTCAAAGCACCTGTGTCACCAGAAGCCTCTATTCGGTAACTCATAACGCGGTGAGCTCAAATCACCCTCTATAATCACCCTCTCTAAGCGCTGTACCGGATTGAGACAACAAAAAAAAAAAACCCAGACAACACACAAGTCCAAAAAACATGCAAAGACTGCAAAAGTTACACAACAGCTAGGAATCATCTCCACGTCACTGGAATCTGGAAGAGCAGCAAGTACCACCACACCCCAACGCTCCACGGTCACTGCTGATGCACTTACGGCAAGTCCAGCCTCTCCTTCAGCTTGGCAGCGGGCATGAAGAAGGAGTACAGCATAGACACACCCTGGGACAGCATTGTGATTTCCAGCTTGTGCTCGTTCTGCCAGGAAGACAGACAGACTGGGCTTTACCAGGACCTTAGCACACCTTCAGAGGTGACTGAGACCAGTGGCTGCTGTACCTTAAAGTAGTCCAGGAACTGCCGGAGCGTCATCTCCTCCCCACCAGGCTGCACGCCGGTCACCTCGAAACGGTCCCACAGCGTCCAGCTCACCTCGTAGTACTGCGGAACAGAGACATCAAGACATTAGGAGCTGGGAGGAAATGCAAGCTGAGAATAAAGGAGAAATCCCTTCCAAGAGGCTCCCAGAAGCTCAGAGCACAGCGTTTCCCCTACCATTAGGGGGTCACCCCACCCAATGGCACCTCCTGCCCCATTGAAGGTCAAGTTAATTTTATTAAATTTCATTTTCTGATATAGCATCAGATCACAACAGAAGTCATTTAAGGTCACGTTTCCTATAGAACAGGCCTATGCACCATCCTTTTATTAAACAAACTGAACTGCCTTATGCTATTTATTTACACAACAGCTTGCCTTTACAATTCTCCTATGCTCTCTGCGGGCAAGAGAGCACACTCGGAAAATGTCTCAACCACCTGAAACGCAGACAAATATATCTGCATATTTTTTGACTGCTGTCATTAAAAGAAACACATGAACATCATAAATACTGTTGGTGTCCGTATCTGCCCCCCCCCCCCCCCAAAGGGGAAACACAGGAGAAATATAGGAAACCGGTCAAATAAACAAAAGTAAACAAGGTTTAATGCCATGGGCCACCACCTTGTGAGTGGGGGCAGCGATGGGCTCAGAGAAGGCGAAAAAGGGCAGCGCCAGGTTCATGAAGCCATTCTTGTAGGACTCAAGGCGTCGATGACCCTGAACAACCTTCAACAACTCCAGACACACCAAGCCCACTACCGCTGCCGTTGTCGTGGCGATTGCTGGGATGATCTTCCCAGCTATCAGCTTACTCTAAGAGAGGAGGGAGCAAAATCACATGGATCACGAGGCAGAAGGTAGGTTCCAGCCAAGAAGATGGGCGGAGCCATACCTTGTGCCTGTCAGCAGGCGGAATGTCGTAGTTCTCCGCCCTCAGATTGGAAGCAGCTACGATGAAGTCCATGTGAAAATTGGCGTCGTCATCCTGGATGGGAGAGAGATCAGGAATACAACCTTCGGTGCTCAGAGGAAATTTAATCAGTGATTAACTAGCTCAGAACTGGGCTGTACCTTTTCAAAGTCGATGGCACAGAGTTTGAACTGAGACACCGTCTCTGGGCTTGGCAACAGAGACTTCAGCTCCTCCAGCCGAGAATCATCTGTAAAAATGGCCGCAGGTCAGACTGCCAGCGACCGGGCCCTCCTCCTGCTCCCTGCACCCCCGACTGCAGCTTACCCACGGAGGCGTTGGCATTTTGCAGCTCCTGGTCTGATACATGGATTTTGACCCCTGACCGGGGAGTAAAGGTGGGCACTTTGACCTCCTGAAGGATATGGGCCACAGCGGCACGGTCAGTGCTCCCTGGCAGCCCGTAGGTCTGCGCGAACAGGTTGGCTGCAGCCATGATGTAGTCCATGTGCAGCAGCTGCAGGGAGGAGGAGGGAGAACAAAGGCAGGTGTGTCACGTTGTAAACCCAAAGCATCTGAACCTCATCTGTTCATGTAGGCCATCACTCACGTTGTCGGTGCTGAATTCAAGTGGGTGAGGACACCTCTTTGGACCTGACCAAAATGGTGCCCCAGAGCTGGTGACCTATGACGGCAATGTGAGTGAGAACAGAAACCCAGAAGCTACAGCTCAACCCATAATCAGCCTGGACGGCAGTCGCAAGTCTCACCTGGTCTGGGGGAAAGTTGTGCAACAGCTGCCGGACGTTGTTATTGTACTGGACCTGCCAGTGATTGCGGGCCCAGGCCACACAGTCCTCCCAGCTGCGGGGGCAGTCTGTCACCAAGGTCCGATACACGGCCTCCAGCACCTCCAGCGGTTGGGCTCCAGGCAGCTTCAGCGTACGCTCCATAAACTTGGGGTCTCTGCAGATGGAGAACAGACTTTAACCTCCGCTCACCCCAAAACTGCTCAGCAGCCCCCATGGCGGGGAGACTTACGTGAGATACTGCATGGCATTCTCTGCTGGCTGCTTGAAGAGACCCTCAAACTCGTCACGTGCCCACTGGGGGAAGAAAGCATAAGAGCGAAAGTTGAACGCTGGAGATAGAATTTTTAACCATTGCACCAAAGGTGTGTTCGGGTCAGCAGCTTCATACACCAAGGCGGTACCAGACCCACAAGTTACTATGGTTAATTTCCAGGCAAGTAAAGCCAAAAGTCGAATGGTGAATTTGCTCCCCGGAATATCCCGGAAAGGGCCCCACCTGCAGTGTGTGCTCTATGGCGTTGGGGAAGTTCTTCAGCGTGCAGATGGGGATGGACTTCTCGGGGGGGTCCTGGCTTGAACTGTAGGACTCAGTCAGGAAGGGAATCACGACCTGCACGTTACCCTTGGTGCCCAGAGTGCCCGACTCCAGGAGGGGCTTCCGGTAGTAGACACAGCGCCGGTCTACATACATGCCTACACCAGCGAAAAAGATAGCGAGGTCAGTAGCCTGCATGTGCACATGGGTGGGCAAGCATGGAGAACATCCCAGCATGTCTGGCCTTGAGGTTCTCAAAGGAACATCTCAAACAGGCGAGGGCAATGGCAGGCTGGCTTACGTGCGTCAACGTTGTCCAGGGCGTTTGCCACACCGTGCAGGCTTTCGAAGAAGTCATCGTCGTAGATCCTCTCAGTGTCGGGTCCAACCCGGTTCTGGTGGCCCGTGATGCGGATAGATGGGTTCATCTGCTTAACGGCGGCAGCTGCCGTCTCACTCTTCATCTTCTGCACACAGTCAAGACAACCCACGTGTGAGCATGAACACCTCACCCCTTGGCATCACGCTACCGTTGAAACTCACCCCTACCTGAATGGCCACCCCACTGCAAAGCTTGAATGTAAAACACACACTTCTGCACTCTCCCCCATTCTAACCCACTGTTTGCATAACTCCTTGGTATTGAGAGAAGTTGGTGGTTTCCCAAAAGGCACAATGGTCACTGGTATTCATATGAACTACTTGAAGCAGTGCTACTCATTTCATTATGACGGACGCAGAGTTTCACTTCACACGACGGTCTGCACCCTGGGTCCTCACCGTGACATCCCATGGCCTGAAGAGGAACTGACGATTGAGGTTGGACTTCTCAATGGTGTCCATGTCGGTGACTATCACTTCGCCGTCGCCACTGGCCAGCCCCATCATGGCAAAGTTCTTCAGGAGCTCACACCCGATGGCACCTGCCCCAACCTGGAAAAGAGTGAGGCCACCAAATATCAAGCCATCAGCTGTTTTGGACAATGGCCATTAAAAAGGGCAGTATATTTAACGAAACTTGGTTACTGCTTACCAGGAAATACCTCTGTTTGGCCAACTCCTCTTGCAGCCGGGAACCAAACACAGCAATCTGTCCATCGTATCGACAATTCCTCTGAAAGGGAAGAAGCGGCAGATTATCCTAGACGCTGTGAACTGGAGACGTCTGGCATGATGACTCACTAGGTGTTAAACATCAGAGTGGAGTTAGCATCGTGTTCCAGCACGGCTGCTTAACAAGGCAGTCGTGCTACTGAAGCTCAGATGTGCCAGATGTTGGCTCACAGGTGCACACTCCTCCTCAGAAAGCGATGCGCCCTCTTCCTCAGACAGGCACTCCAGAGCATCAAAGTAGAGCCACTGCATGACAGGCATGAATTTCCCGGTGCAGGCCTGCAGGGGGGAACCAAAAGGCAGGTGGTGAGCACTGCCTGGGAAAGCACTTCCAGCCCCAAGGCTACAGCAAGCGTCGCACGGCTTCTCTCTGACCTTCATGACCTCCTGTGCTGCCAGTCCACCGATGAAGGCATTCACAGGGGCCAGGTCACCAGCTGCCATATATGCCAGCTTCTGCAGGAGCCCCGTGTCCAGCTGCTCCTGCTTGGCACTGCCTGACTGGGCTGCATTGACATCTTTAGCCAGAGATACCAGTTCATCTGCATCTGACTGGGATGGGGTACCGCGGAGTAAAGACGAGAACAGACAAAGTAAGCAGGACATCAGAATGTTAAAGGGTTCCGCTGGCTTTGTCAAGCGGGAAGATGTACCTGGTTCCAGGGTTTGGGGACACGGCCGTGCTGCTTCTCGAAAGCGTGCAGTGCCTGGAAGCCCAGGTGCAGCTGGCCCGGACGCTCAAACTTGGCAAAGTCGGTGATCAGAAACTCTGGTTCCGCCAGCGAGGCTGGCAGCGATTTCTGCACGGAGAAGCACGGGCACACGTCACAAACAGAGAAGATAAGATGCAGGGGGGGCAGGAGGGTGGAGCAGAAAGAGCACAGGGTCAGACTCACAAAGCTGATCTTCTTAGGCATCTTGACCTGGGAGACTATCCCTCCCCGGACGTACTCGGAAAAGGAGCTGGTGTCACAGATACTGAAGGTATAGGGACCTGAAAACCCACAGAAGAGGTCCCATCATTAGGGATGTCCCGATTCGATATTGATAACAGAAATAGGTCCGATATCAGCCCAAAAAAAAATCGGATTATATGGGACTGCGTTAAAAATCTCCGATATAAGCAATCTGTTCCGCTATAAATTCCGTTACATCCCAGCTATTCTATCCAGCAGCGTCCAGAGCCAGCGTGCAAAGCCCACGTGATCACAACACTGCTTGCTAGCGAAGTAGCAGAGAAAAAGGCCGATGTCGGCCGTGGCGCAGTATTTTTCATTAAAGTCCGAAAAAGACAGTGTGGCTCAGTGCAACACTTGTCACGCACAAGTTTCCCGTGGTGGAACAGAACTGGAAAAGTTTAATACGTCCAACCTCATCGCGCATTTGAAGCAGCATCACAAAACTCTGCATGCAGAAAAGCTTATCTTCTTAAAAAAAAAATCTCCACATCATGCTCGGACTGCAGAAAGTTGAGCTGGAGGAGTAGGAAGTGTAGTCATCCTTTTAGTTAGGTATTTGTTTTCTGCCCTGTATTAGAGTTAATTATTTTGCCTGCACTATTTTTTCTGGATAGTAAATGCAACAATCTCATTCTTTCGGGCAGTGTGTGTGAAATTGAAACTTTGGACACTCAACCCTTAGCAGTTGGTCGATTAACAATTTTTTTTTATGTTCCTGCTCAGCTGTTCCTACCATTTGCTGATGGCAAAAAATAAATAAATGAAGTGACCTTTAATTAGTAATTTGCACTTTAAAACATATATTTTTGTTTAAGATTTTTCAGGGTCTTAATTTTTATTTTTTAATTTTTTATATATTCTTGTGTAAAAGGTTCACATTTATGCAACCAATAGTTAATAAATTGGTTGTTTTTTTCCCATACTTACTGTTGCTGACTTTTGTTCTCAGTTTGATCTAGCCTTTCATATATTCCACACAACGAAATGGCTAAAACTATTCATGATCCGTGCCGATTATTGTATCGGATTTGTATCGGTATCGGTTAGTACTGAAGGCTGCATTATCGGTATCGTATTGGAAGTTAAAACGTTGTATCGGGACATCTCTACCCATCATTATACCCGAGAGGCTGAACCGACACGAGCCAGCAGGAGGTGCTGCATCACCTACCCAGGGCTTTGATCTCCATGGGTGGGCAGCCATTCAGCTCAGTCATGCCCTGCACCTCGGTGAAGGTGACAAAGTCACAGCTCTCAAAGCCATGCCGAGACTCATCCAGGCAGGTCACCACACCTGGGTTGTCCTGGAATAAGGTAATAAAGGTTACATGGGGCCTGGACTGATCTTGCATCAGCTTCAAAGAGTATGACAACCCCAACACAAGCACACATCCTGCTGCAGATCTATACGAGTTTGATAAATCTGAAGACCGCAAGCTCATTTCACAGCACTAGATATCTTCATTTAGCCCAAAAACCATCCCGTACTGGTCCCCCCAGCCACATCTGACATGGACAAAGGAGACCAGTACCATAGATCCTCACCCAATCAGTGGCAGTGGGACTAACCTTGGTGATCATGGAGATCATGGCACTGAGAGGCTGCTCCCCATTGGGGTCGAACACAGTCATCTCTTCACCAAAGTCGCAGAACAGCTGGCTGGGAAGGCAGACAAGGAGAGGGGAACGTTTACCAAGAAGCCACAAAGGCAGGGAAAGATCAGATGACTCAACTCGCAGAGTTAAATATCAATGACACCAACAAGACTAACTGGAGAAGAAATCCACTATGAAGACCATTTAATGGTGCTGACAAACAGACTGAGCTCCTCAGCCTTGCCACCCTTTCACCCCATTTAACATATCCCGCTTCTGTGGCACATGTCCTACTAGGATTCATGCCTGAGGCTCTGACGCCACAGCGATGTAGGGCCTTACCCGAACAGGCCACGAGTATCGGCCACAATCAGCTTGATCCCTTTGCCATGGCAGAGCTCCCCAATGCGCAGCTGCTCATCCAAGCTGGAGTCGGTCAGCACTACCACCTGCAGGATGCAGAGTCAGGGAGTCAAAGGAGGTCCCGGCTTGGCAGCCGCCCTACCTGGAAGGCCACTCACCTGGAACTGGCCCAGGTAGTCCTCGGTGAGGACGCCGGTGTAAGCCACCACAGGCACATAGCTGTTCAGCTCTGCCAGGCGAGGCTGACTGACCTCAGCACGGTTCTTGCCCAGGTCGTCCTCACGTAGGTAGAACTGGTGAGAAAGTGCAAGGCTGTTACTCGCAGAAGGGAAGCCCACCTGCAGGCTGGCAGCTCCCCAACAGAGCCGGTCGCTCACCTGCGATGACAGATCCCTCCATTGGGCGACGCCCTGGTCGTGCAAGGTCACGCTCCTGACGCCTCCCAGGATAACGTTCTTTGCAATCTCCACACCCAGACCACGCAGCCCAGATATCAGGACATTGGAGGTCTGCATGCGTTTCATGGCATCGTGCCCCAGCACATAGCTAAAGGGGATGGCACAGAGGCCTCAGTCTTCGCTAACTAGAACTGCTACGCATCAATTGTTAGGCAAGCAGTTTCGCCGGTTAGCTTCTACACTTGTTTAGATTCAGGCACTCAGGTTTGAGGTCACGATTATCTGGGTCAGGGCAGCACCATAGACAGCTAAAAGAACATCACGAGTCATGAAAATTCAGAACTGCCTGCCTTTGGACCATGAGGGGAAATCAATATCTATTAAAAAAACGCCAAAACTAAGAACATGCGAACTCCACACAAAAGGAACCGGGGCCAAACTCCACACTAGAAAAAGGCTTGGATAGCCTAACTCACAGCTGCCTGGAGTAGAGTCCTTCATCGATGTCAGCTTCATTCCCATTTCTAGCCATGCCCTAAAGCAAAAAGGGTAAACCAGTCCCTCTTTCACTTTCAATTTAGCACAAATGACACGTATTTCGCAATTCAACCGTGGGAGCATGCGCACTTACGTTGGTGGGTGTGTGGGACAGTTCACTGCTGACACAGTTGGATGAGGAGCTGTGGGATTCCGTCTTCGTCTCTGATTCTGACACGCGACGCTTCTTGGACAGCGGCGAACTGGACATCTTAACACAGAGAGATAAAGGTGTGACCAGTGAAAAATTGCAGTCCGCCATGCCCCCCCACCACGGCCATCCAGAGACGATTGATGTTCCTGTGCAGCTGCAGTGCGGCAGATTTCTGTGAAATGAATGGCCTTCACCTGCACAAGACGCTGAGGAAGTCCGCTACACACCGCACCAAACTTCCATCTCCATGAAAAAGCCTCAGTGCACTTGGTGCAGCATGTGAGCGAGCCGTACATCCAGAGGTGCCAAAGACCTTAGTACTGCATCACTAATTGGAACAACCAACGATGTAAACTCTTATCTGAATCCATTTGACCGGATACAATTTGGACCTTAGGCACATAAGACCATACACAGATGATTTTACCTATGCGGCAGTCTTTATATAGGAAACACAGTCAGCATCGGGAATAGGGGTGGACGCCAAAGAGAGACTGCGAGTTCCTTAAAAGTGGAGAAAATTAGATACCTCCCAGTCCAGCACTGGCAGCAGTCATGAAGGGAGTCTAAAACAGATGATTTCCCTAAATAGGCCATTATAAGCTGGGGAATGGGGGGGGGGGGGTTCTCTTTTTCCTCACAAAATTTGAATTTATGATTGAAAAGTACCTTATACAGGAAAACCTAGACAAAATGTGAAACATCCATAGCATATCAATTTAAGATGTTGAAAGATTTAATAAATGAATCTACCTTTCATAGAAGACTGTCAGAGTGACTGTGTTTCATAGACTTCCTCCATGCAATCTGTAAACGACACTCTAGGGGGTGCCGTGAATCCGGGAAGCAGTTTACTGACTGGTACTGTTCCAACTCAGACAACAGACCTGACTTTTGTCAAAGGAAAGAACCCCTAAAAGGCCTCAACCCCCCTAAAATACACGAGCAGAAATAGAAATGAATACAGAGGCTGGTGTGAGAGTCACCATCCAGAACCTGGCCATGAGACACCCAGTTAGCACAAGGGCCTTCAGCTGAAGTCCTGCAGTCCCGCTGACGTCAAATGGCAGGAAAGTGGGCTTATCACCTGGCCTACTGCCCGGCATTGTACCGGCTCGGGGGCACCATACCAACACACTGCATCAGCTAAAGGTTAAGATAAAGGTGTGTCTGAGCAGCCCAGGTTAATGGCACCTCTGGGGAACCACACAGGCAGAGTATGCTGACCCATCCTGGTTCTGGCCATATATTGCAGAGTACTTCTAAAAGCTCAATAAATAGCTATACATAAGCTACATACAGCCTTATCTCATGTTACTCACATAAACACCGGAATAATTAAATCCAGAAACAAGCATCCTATGAAAATTCATTAGCAAGGCCTTTGTCTATGATTCTGCAGTCTGGCCCAACTAAGCAGGTCAGTTGTGCAGAGGCACAGCCCAAGAGCAGGATCGAACTGCAGAATCCGAAGTAAAGGCAGGACAGACACGGCGAGAGCGCGTCTGGACTATAGAGTCATTGGAACGGCAGGACAGACACACCGCGGGCGGATCCAGAACACAGTCAGAAAGAGCAAGACAGACAGACTGAGGGCGCATCCGGCCACAGCCAGTGATACAGTACAGTGCTTCAAAATGCTGAATCATTAGATCCACCTGGGCGAGCTCCTCTGCAGAGCAGAGCTTCAACTGCTGCCCTAGATTTCTTTTTCCCTTAAAGCAGCTCACACAATCCGGTAAGTTATACACGTTCATTTTTTATAATATAGGATTTTATTGTGTGTCAGAAAGCCTGACATTTTGACCGCCTGCTGCGTCCCATCCAGCTGAATTACACGGGTAATTAAACGGAACCACGGCAGCTTGGAATACGCTATAGTGAGTAAACCGGTTAAATGTATACCCTACTTATACTACGGTTACTACACGCACGGTTAGTAAACATAACCAAGATAAAGTAAACACTAAATTGGAGGTCTGACCTCCCCAGGGGTTCGTATGAGGCGTAGTTTACCTCATTATGTCAAACTCAAGCCACGGTCTTTCCTTTGTGGAATGGGTCCGAAAACAACATTTTTAAACAGTGGGCCCAAACCAACCCGGACATTGTCCCATCAAGTCCATTCATTCAGAACGGTAACTAGCTACCCAGAGGACTAGTTGACTGCCCGACCAGGGCCTGGTCCTTAGACGAGGTAGCAGTAAACACATTTCGATGACCACCACAACTGATTAGCCGAGCTGATGTCCGGGAACACGCCCGTTAGTGTCAAACAAACCAGTCAATAGTGCTCTTCACCGAACCGCTACTCGACAGTAACCCGGGGGTTCTTACCAATATTCCTTCTCTGTCCTCCCTCAGCGCCTGCAAACCTCCCTTCTATATAAATCCGGCTGTGTCACAGTCACCCGCCTCCTCCAAGCAAAAACGGAAACGCAGTTCTGAAAGCGCCGACGTGCAGTGGAGAAACGCGTCGGCCCGGGAGCGCCGTCGCAGGTTTCGACCAAGTGTCGAGTCACTCTGAGCGGCTGTTCCGTCTTCCTGGTAGCGCCGCAGACGGGAACAAAACCAAAATGGCAGCTGAGAGAAGGAGGAGGGGGGCGGAGGCGGAGCCGGTCGGCGTATGTACGTCCGCGCGTACGACGGAAGCTACACGTAAACAAATCTCGGACCGCTCATTGGCCACTCTAACTCGGCACTCGACGAACCGCGATCCTTTCCTTGGCCCACAAGCTTTCGCGTGGACGATGAACAGAAAGTCTAACACCCGGCATGCAGGCAAACCAACTGCTGTAATAGGCTCTAATAGAGTGCTTTACAGACAAAGCGTGATCTACAGTTAAAACACAGTCGTCTAATTTGATTAACTGAATGTCTATTGCAGAACGACTGATATCAAAACATACTGCAGGTGATACAGAATTAACAAATGTTTTCATATTGGGCTTATCGAAACGTAGTTCAGTATTCAGGAAAAACATTAATGATTGAATGTGTTTCTGTCAACTACCGTAACACAATGAACAGTAATATAGTAAACCTAAATATCAAATGATTGTAACTGTGGAACACTGCAATGACACAAATTCCGATGATACTGCAAGTGACTGTGTTTTACTGATTTGAATTGAGTGTTATACATCTGTGTATTAAAAACATTAACATTCACCAGCAGCATCCGTGCACCTATGTCGATTCCAGAATTTTAGATAGCACAAGTATTTAAGCTAATTAAATCGTAACACACTTAAATCGTTATTTTACATCTGTATCACAATCACCTGCTTTCGAAATGCAAATGTGCTCGAAGGAATGACAAGCAAGAGCAGCGGTATATTGTCTATTAAACCAGAGATAGTCTTAGGTCTCTAAAAATACACAAAAGAAAATCAACAGGAAGTTACTGACCGATACTTCACAGTTAAATTAGAACCGCATATATGCACATCTTAGTTTAGGTTACATGCAGAAGGGTTAGAGACGAGTTGAGTTTGCAAAACGCCGTCATCATTGCTTGCAGAGCCCTGTCTATTCTCCCATCACTTTTAACCTTAAAATCCACGAGATTTGACCCCCCCAGCGGCCGAATTTAACACTACCACATTTTAACACAATAAGTTGCACAGAAAAAGCAAGCAAACAGAGATGGCATCCCTCGACGGAGGGGCATAAAGAGACGCCAGAGATTTCGGGGTTAGTGCTGAAAATCCGTACAGGAACTCGAGCGGAGTGTGGGGGGATGGGGTGTTGGGGGATGACAAAGGCCCGAGAGGGCCGCTAGTCTACAGCGCAATATGTACCGGCACGGGTCCGAATCCGCGCGATCCGTCCACCCCCCATACCGCCCCCATCACCGACTAACACCAGAGATCCACCTACACATAAAAACTAGTTTAAGACACATGTTCGGCTAGTTTGCTAGTATCCCCCAACTCCACGGATAACGAAAGAGCTAGCTAACATCAGCTTAGGCTGACTATAGACTGCTTGCCTCTAGGGAGCGTTACTAATATGGGAAAACATCTAAAAAGAGAGAAATTAATGCAAACCTGCCTTTGAGGAACCTCGGCCACTCTGACCACGACCCTACTGCTCCTGTCGTCCTCTCACCCCACCGCCCCGAACCCCGGTCCCCCGATCCCCATTATCCTGCTAACCTTGGTGACAGACCAGGCCGAACTTGCTTTCTTCTTCCCAGATGACAGTCGGCGCTGCCCGGTGCGCAACGACCAGCAAGACCAGCAAAGCTGCGTGAAAACAAGTAGCGAGAAAGTATGCAGAACTCACCACATCCGATATTACCCGGGCCTGACTCTCGTTATGGAAAGGCAAATATGCCGCCAAAGAAAAAGCTCAAACGAAGTGGAATTCGGGGTTTATTTCCCAGAGAGCATCTGGCGAACTGGCGGGAGTTTGGGCTACTTTGAGAAGTGAAGCAGGGGCCTGGCAATCTGCGAAACAGCCGCTCCCGACACCTCAGGATTGTTATCTGACCGCGTCAGCTCAGACCCGAGAGCAGCAACATGTGCGGAGAAGCGGGTCTAGAAACGTTCGGCACACTGGGGGTGCTCAGGGATAACAAATGTGTCATTTACAGCCGCTACTTGGTGTTTCCTCAACATGCACACAAAAAAATATTCATACTCAATATATGTATAAGGATTTGTACTTTTTTGCAACTACAGAAGAGAATTAAACGACAACGACGTTTATCCCTTTCTTTGTGAATTGAGCCAACCCAGACTTTACCATGCCGCTAAGATCGATGGGACATGTAGTCTAGAAGCATTAAATCGAAATTACTTGTAGGTTGCTTAAAATTTGTACTGTGACTAAATTATAGCCACGGTTATTGTGCTTTTCAGAATGGTCTCGGACAAGCGTTTTGATGATTCTAGTAGGTTATCTACAGTAACTGTATTGTTCATTGTAAAACAGGTCGCAAATTACTTAAGTCAGAGCAGTTTTGCATGGGATCCCAATGCATGTTAGGGTGGGCAATTTTAGAACAACCAGGTTACCCACAGCATGTCATTGGACTGCAGGGGAAACTGGAGTACTGGATGAAATCGAACAAACATGTAGACTCCATACACACACAGAGATTAAATATCCAAACCAGAGGTGGACAGTAACAAAATACTTTTACTTGAGTCCTGTACTTAAGTACATTTTTTGAGTATTTGTACTTTACTTGAATATATTTTTTTTCAGCTGACAAATTTTCTTTGCTAAAATGAGACTGTGCTTGTATTGTGCTCATCCCAGGAGAAAAATCAATCACAGTAATCTATTTCTGCGCTGTCGGTCAAGTTGTTATTGGGCAGTAATAAAGCTAGGGGTGTGTACCTGGGTGGGTTGTTTTAATTGCTTTTATTTTCTGAGGAAGTTGCATCTACAGCAATTCCTGTCTGCCTGATGTACACATGTACATGAACATACGTACACACACAAAACAATGGCTGTCCCTTTGTCAACTCAATTGTGTTTCTACAGGTAGAGTAGCATGTTCCACAAAATTCTTATTCTGCAGGTTTTACAAGCAATTCAGTGCTTTCAGTAGACTGTGCCAAAGTCATTAGGTTCTGTCACTGGACTCTGGCAGTAATACAACAGTGTTGACATTGAAAAGAAAATGTACTTTTGAATACTTAAGTATTTTTAAAAGCACATACTCTTGTACATTAATTTTGATTTATCACCTTTCTCTTGTACTGAAGTAATATTTGACGATTATCTATAACATTATAATTGTATAATTGTTTGTTATTAATGTGTGTTGAATCTGCTATTATGGCAAGTTACGATGTTAAGGCATACTTACATTTTGCTTATGAATGCAGTTTAAAGGTGCACTGAATGTTTCACAAAACTATCATGATATAGGCATTATGAAAGTGCAGTCAATGGACAGTATTTTTAAATGTTTAATTCTTGGGAAAATGATATTTGAATGTGGTAAGAATGAATCCCCAATGACTAACTTCTCATTACTTTGGGGTAATTTTTGAACTGTGGTATTTCATACTATTATGTATTTGGATAGGTAATATTTAGCAGTGCTTACAGGTAAATATATATAATTTAAGCAAGAGGATGTGGCTGCAATATTCAGGTTTTGTTTGCTTGCCAAATCCATGCCAGTAATGTGTGACCTGTTAGCAGGTTCCCATAAATAGTGACTCAAATTAGAAACTGCAATAACATCAGCTCTGGCCTTCATGTTATTACAGAAAAGGCCTTTGGTTTCATGTAGCACATTCTGGTAAATGGGTTGATATTGTTTTCTCACAATTTACAAAGTAGCCCACAAGCACCCATGCAAATGGCACAGGGTCTGCTGAACTTTCAGGAAATGATGAATCTCTGTGGGATCTTGGACTAGATGCACCTAAACATACATGTTGCTGTGCTCTAAGAAATAAGGCCTGCTTTGCTATTTAGGACAATGAGGAAATGATGCACTTTAACCGCAACAGTAAGAAAAAGGGAAATAAAGGATCAACCATGATCAAAAGTAAAGAGAAATACAAAATATGGACAATGATCTAAATACTGCAACACATTTTTTGCAAGATAAAGATGCAGTCACACCAAAGCACAAGAAGGTGAGATCTAAAGTTTAATTGGAAGAATTTCTGACAAAATGTATTTCTTTCACAGTCACAGACAATCTCTCAGTCTCATGGCTTCATATTTATACAGAGTAAAACATCAGAACACTGTAGGTTAAATATCTTTTAAATATATATTTATAAATACAAAGAGATGAAGGACACCAAGGCATAAACAAAAACACAGTATCATTATAATGTTAAATACAAGACAAATCCACAAATAACTGGGCAGAATATTTCATCTGAATAACAGGGGAGGGATTTTGTAGAAAAGAGAAGAGCTGGAAAATATGGGATTAAAGTAGTCAGTTACTCCAGATGACAATACAGACCCTCTCCTTAATATTTTGACACCTGCTAGCACATAAGTGTGTGCATGTTCCTTAGACGCGCGCATGGGCCTAGACAGTCCAACTAATGGATCCTTGGCAGCAAGTCTGAATACACAAGTGAACAAATGGCTCTTAAGGAAGCAGGGGGAAAGCAAGGTCTGCGCTACCACAGCTCTGCACCATTACACAAGACACCCCCTCCCATTTGTGCTTTATTCTACTTCTTTCAGCTTCTAAATGTGCAGGCACTACCCAGCTAAGATCATGCTGCTGCAATTGGACGATGTCAGAATTAGGAGGAAACACTAAAGCTGATTTTACCTCCCACACCACTGACTTTAACCTTAGACCTTGTACTATACCTAGCTAAACTCCAAATGCACCTAATCAATGTGATATTCTAGAACAGAGTTTCTCAATACGGTCCCACAGTCGGGGTGAAGCGGGTATAGAAACGTTCGGCACACTGGGGGTGCTCAGGGATAACAAATGTGTCATTTACAGCCGCTACATGGTGTTTCCTCAACATGCACACAAAACAATATTCATACTGAATATATGTATAAGGATTTGTACTTTTTTGCAACTACAGAAGAGAATTAAACAACAACGACGTTTATCCCTTTCTTTGTGAATTGAGCCAACCCAGACTTTACCATGCCGCTAAGATCGATGGGACTTGTAGTCTAGAAGCATTAAAACAAAATTACTTGTAGGTTGCTGGTGACCCTCAAAGCTCCCTGCCAGACAGTCCACATTTTTGCTTGCTCTTAGCTCCCTGACATTTTTGCGCCTGGAGCTGAAAGGGAGCAAAAACATGACCTGTTCATGGGTCCCGAGGACCAGATTTGGAAACACTGTCCTATTTGATTACAGAGACACACCACCTAACCACAAAGCTAGACGGGACTGTACAGGCAATGCCAAGGGACAAATCAAGCCTGCATGATCAAAAGGGACAGAGAGCCGTCAGGACAACAATAAGGACCATCAGCCTGCTAAATGTCTTTATGTTTGAGATGTGGGTCTGGAAATATATGCACACCGTCCCACTTTGGTGCTCACTTAATGCAATCTCTGTTTGGTCCATTTATTTACCATTGTGTCCCAGTTCTGATCTGTCAGTGCATTGAGATCAATAAAGCAGAACCATTATTATTGTATTACAGTTTTTCTCGATTGGTTTGGCTCATTTCTTGAAACCAAGATGACATTCTCAAAATAACATGGACAAATCTCCAAACTACCTTGCAATTGTTCACAACAGAATGTCATTTCTCAT
>JABFDZ020000131.1:24259150-24271545 GCA_019775955.2 Pollimyrus isidori | reverse complement strand
TAAAGCACACAAACACTCCAAAAACAATCCCAAACGATCCAAGAACAATCGCTGCAGCTCAACACCACTCTCACGCAACAATCCCAGCAATCCTTCACTTCCGGAAGTGATGTACCATATCGTGACCTGGGCATATCATTTCACCCCTAATTATAGCTGAAAGCAACACATTTAATCCTTACTTAACTAATGTACTGTCACACATAAATTTATATAATAAATATGGAGCCTTATCTTTGCTAAGCCCTTTGGGCAACAGTGGAAGGACGGGTGACTATATAAAGAACCAGAAGTTGGGCTGAAAGAAGAACTAAGAACAGTAAAGATGAAGATTAATGGGCCTGCACGTTGTGTAATCATGTCTTTCTCCGCCCCCACCCTCGATTTTGTTGACAGTGTGCAGCCTATGAGTCACATCAGTCTCTTGTCTTCTTGTCTTTGAATGTTCAGGGGAAGTATACCTCAACTGGTCTAGAAAACCCCCGACTGGGACACAGAGATGGCATGGATGGATCCTTGTAAGAGGGGCGGGGGGCTGTGGTGTTTAAGCTGACATAGTGGGAAGGGGGGGGTCCAGTGAATGAGCTCAGCCCTGCATTTTCTTAGTAAGGAGCTGTTCTCACACGCATGTAAAGCATGCTGTCAGCACCATAAGCCACAGGGCCCTCATTGTCCCTGCTAAGAAAATGGGGGTGGAGGCAGAGGAGGGTGATGAGGCTGAGCCTGCAATCTCCCTCCCTGCCACTGGGGGCACAGTACCTTCAGTTCCTGGTGTTCATAAGCAGAAGAAGGAGAAAAGAGGATCATTTGGTTAGTTACACTAGGTCAGTGCTCAAACCCTACTTAGCTAATTCTGAGGTCTTGCCCCTGCAGACAAAGCCCTCAAAGTCACATAATCCCATATCTGGCATCTTTGTTTGGGTTCTTTCATGGGATTCGGCCAACAGGAAACATATGAAGATCTGAAAAGGTTCTCACACTGGGGTGAGACTTGCTTGGGAGATTAGATAAAATATACTTTATTATACTTCCACATCCTGTATAGGTGCATTGTTCATTTTCCTGTTAGTGCTGCTAATTGATTGCTACTGTAGCTAGTTTATAGCAGTTCAATAGTAGCTTCCTTCCTAGGAAAGACTCATTATGACAGCACTTGTGTATTTTTATGGTAATTATCATTATGAAAGACTCACATATGCTAGCGGTCAAAAGTATTTGCACACCGCAGGTTTTTACTATTTTTTATTTCACATTTATTTCATAAACTGCATATTTTGTATTGTTATTAAGCACTGGAAACTCTAGATTGAATCAACTCTAAATGAAAATATAAGTGAAATAACAGTGCATGTCTGACATACTATTAACTGGTTGTGCGATGATGGCATAGACAAATTATAGGGTGTCCTTTCATTTTAAATGCACTAGTTAAGTGTTTCATCCCAATATTTGATGTCCCTTGTAAAAGGAATGCCTCAAATTTTCTCTGATGTTATACAGTAACTGTTTACTTTGAAGAATCAAAGATATGACATTTTCTTACTAATAAAGGTACTAAAATGTTGTACATGCTGTAAATTTGTTAGCAAAGAATGTTGATACTATTTTTAGTAAATGTTAAGCGAGTAAGACGCAAATGTAGAAATCTCATTGTGTGCATAAACATTTGACTGGTACTGTATTTAACCTTAAGATTGCTTTATAATAAGTGCATCAGTTCATTTTCAGATAATAGTTTTGTTGTTGCCTGGCCTTGTTAATCTGAGGTAATACTTACCCTCCACTTAGCCTTGGCAAAATTCTTCTCAAACTGCGCGCATACTCCATCTTTCAGGTTCTTTTCAGAGGCCCCGTTACCAGCGATCCTAAAACAGACACAAGACCAAAACAGGGAAGACAGATGTGCCACGATTTGTGAGTTGGGTACATTGAAAGGAGCTCGTATTCTGGATGTCATGCATCTATAATACCGGATAAAGGGTTCTAGTTAAATTTGTTTGAAGTTGCCAAATACAAATGTGTATTACGAACATTTGCAATTCAATTGATTTTATATATAGTCAGGTCCATAAATATTGGGACATCGACACAATTCTAATTGTTTTGGCTCTATACACCACCGCACTGGATTTGAAATGAAACGAACAAGATGTGCTTTAACTACAGACTTTCATCTTTAATTTGACAGTATTTACAAACAAATCAGGTGAATGGTTAGTGCAACATATACAACATATACAAACTGTTGTAATTCCTACACTGCTCACCTGATACCCTCAAATTGAATTGTTCATTTCATTTCAAATCCAGTATGGTGGTGTATAGAACCAAAAGGATTAGAATTGTGTCGATGTCCCAATATTTATGGACCTGACTGTAGCGCCCTTCACATCAGAGGTGCTTTACATGGATGTGCTGTGATACATTAAATGTTATTACAGAAAGTAATGCAGAATGAGAAAAAGGAAAGAAAGAAATTCAATAAGGAAAGTCAGAAGACAACAGAGGAAAGGAACCAAAAACTCCCAAGTAAGGAAAAAAGAAACCTTGGCGAACTGTCCAACTCCCCTAGGCATAGTAACATTTCTGAAAACAGAAAGGAGTGGACTTGCTTACTAAAAGCTAGGTATAAGCTGTGATGAAGGATCAAGACAAAACCCATCAATGAGACATTTCTCAGCCATCTATGATGAGAAGATGAGGTTCTTTCATTTAAGTTTGAAAAGGAGACACACATTACTGTTTTTAAACATACCTTCATCAATAATCGCAATTCATGGGTTCATGCACTGCAAAGAAAGCACAACCGATGATGTTCATGAAATGTGTGTTGGCTTTCCCCCATGAGTTTCCTGAAGATGTTTGTGTCTGTCACTGTGATTGGATGTGTGATTTCAACCTTTGTGTTTGTGTCTATGACTGTGATTGGATGTGTGATTTCAGGCTTTGTGTTAATCGGTTAAACTCACCACTCGTGCCACAGAGCATCTTGGGCTGTGATCCTCAGCATCTGGTCCACCTCCATCAGCCTGCAGACTAACTCTTTCGCTGCGATATAAAAACACACAAAATTAGCATAAACTACCGAACAAACCAGCACCTGTGAACATCACTGGAGTCATGCCAATCCCATCTTGATTGCCAGGTATGATAGCTTCTCATGTGCTAAGCATCTCCACAGACACCCGAGAGACAGATACACACCGAACTTAGAGGTGAGGTCTACCTGCAGGAGAGATATCATCCCAGTAGGGGGAGTCAAACTCAAACTCCCCAGACAGGATGCGCCGGAAGATAATGCGGTTGTGGACATCCGTATTCTCCTCCTCCGTTTCGTCATAAAATGGTGGATTCCCAGACAGACTGGTGAGGACAATTGGGGAGATGAGGAAGGACATTTCAATTCAATTCAATTGAACTTTTAAAAAAAAACCCACATTTTCACAACATTACATTGTCTCAAAGAGCTGCGAAAATGCCCAGTGCGCCCAGAGAGCAAGCCAGAGGCAACAGAGACAAATAGGAAGAAACCTTGGAAAGAACCAGACTCAAAAGGGGGAGCCCATCCTTGTTGGGCTGGCAGAAGTAGTGAAATTGGCAAAGAGGAGAAGAATTCAGAAAGAGCTAGCGGGGTGAAGAGGGAGAGTTAGTTACGCTCATCACTACACCCAGAAGTGTGGGTTTTTGGCGGCGTGTGTTTGGTGTACTCCAACCCAAACTCACAGCATGTACATAATGACCCCCACGGCCCAGCAGTCAACAGGGCGGCCGTAGCGATGCCTGGCCACAACTTCAGGGGCTGAAAGCAAAGGCATAAAGGGTAACAGATGAGCATTTTGTAGTCCGAGGTGGACAAAGTGTGATTCTGCTTGCGCTTGTAGGTTGTTCATAGGCGTGTGTGCACACACAGTTCCATAATGAATACAGACCAGTGAAAATTTGTACTGTCATAAAAAAAAAGAAGACAGAAAAATAGAAAAAAATTAAGAAGCGTACCCAAGTATTCTGGTGTGCCGCACGGCTCAGTGATAGCTCCATTCTCAAACTTTGACAGGTAGAAATCCCGTAATACGACTTTATTGTGGTTGTTCTCTGTGTAGTACATCAGGTTCTCCAGCTGAGGGCAGCAGAGACACGTGCAGGAATAAGAGTTTTAACGTTGCTGCATTCAAAAACGGCAAGAAGATCATAATTTCAGGAAATACAGATCAATCTAGGCTCTTTTTTAGTGGGCCGGAGGGGTACAACATTTCATAACAATGTAGCTCGAACAGGAATAGAATATATATATATACACACACACACACAAACACACACACACACACACACACATTTATTCTTGCCAGATTGCAAGATTGTTAAACACAGTCTGAATACAAATTAAAACTGATGAAATGAGTTAGTGAAAGCTGTGATCAGAGTCCTGGGAATTGACAGTTACAAATAGTCAGTGGTCCAGTTGTAAAAATATTTCAAAGAGGATGGAGGGCGTCAATGTCCGCGATAAAAAAATGTGGGAGGGGCATGTGGCGTACCCCACAATAAAATTTGGTAGCTGGATTGTTGAGGATCGATCACAGGACCTGGGTTAAACAGTGCTTCGGTCCGGATGTTGACCAGAGTTAGCCAGTTGAGTACCCCGGATGAAGTCGGTACTTTATCGTGAGTAAAACTACACAGCATTATTTAGGGGGTGGTGTATTTTTAAAGGGGACAAAGAAAATAAAATCAATACATCACTTAAGTAGCATCTTTCCACATGCAGTGATGCTGATCAGTCAGTCCTAATTTCACCATAATATTTGCACTGTTCTCTACATTGGCCCATATGCAGTGATGCTGATCAGTCAGTCCTAATTTCACCATAATATTTGCACTGCTCTCTACGTTGACTCACGTGCAGTGATGCTGATCAGTCAGTCATAATTTCACCATAATATTTGCACTGCTCTCTACATTGACTCACGTGCAGTGATGCTGATCAGTCAGTCCTAATTTCACCATAATATTTGCACCCCTCTCTACATTGACTCACGTGCAGTGATGCTGATCAGTCAGTCCTAATTTCACCATAATATTTGCACTGTTCTCTACATTGGCCCATATGCCGTGATGCTGATCAGTCAGTCTGGAGCTCACCATAATATTTGCACTGCTCTCTACTGTACATTGACTCACGTGCAGTGATGCTGATCAGTCAGTCCTAATTTCACCATAACATTTGCACTGCTCTCTACATTGGCCCACATGCAGTGATGCTGATCAGTCAGTCTAGGGCTCACCATAACATTTGCACTGCTCTCTACATTGGCCCACATGCAGTGATGCTGATCAGTCAGTTTGGAGCTCACCATAACATTTGCACTGCTCTATACCTTGGCCCACATGTTACTTCCAAACTGCTGGACTTTATTTATATTGCTGCTGCTACGTGTATACATCTATACTCAGTATGTAACACTATCTATTTGTATATTTTGGGAATCTGGTTAGAATATTCATATCTATTTTAATTTCTTAATTTATGTTCTATGTTGCCTGTGAATGTACCACCAGTACTGCCCAAATAAATCCTTAGTACATACTGATATCTGGTCATCAATTCCAAATATCATAAATTCTGATTTTGTAACTTTTTTCCCACACCATGATGGCATCCACCTACATCCCATGACAATTTGAGCCATCGAGCAAATAGTTTAATGTACGTACACCATTCAGACAGCATCCATTTGTCACATTAAACATGATCTAAACTGTCTCAGACACAGAAAAATGTCTAATTTAACAGTGTGGCTTTTTTTGGTCTCGGGTACTTTTAAAACCAAATTCAGACCCTTGGGTACCTACCTAACTGTAAGTGTTCAATAATAAACTCATAAATGCAATGTGAACACAGTCAGTGTTATGATGACATTTCTGTGTAAAGAAACACTATAAGGATTTCAAGTTATACCATGCCATTGTGGCAGTAAAGTAACTATATTGATCCACAAGAGGGTGCAAGAGACCCAAACCTCAATAGAACATTAACATTATCAGTTACAAATATGATCTGAAGGGAAGGGAAGCTCTGCTTGGCAATTTAGTAATGATTAATCGCAATTATATTTGTTTGTCATGTCATAGCCATAAGGGGTTCTTGCAAAATTACAGTTTAATATTTTGAAATTACATTGTAAATAACCCAGCACAGGACAGGCTTTCAGACACAGGGGGCTGACTTTGGAGCTTACCAGAGTACCCTAAGGAGATGGGGAGAGCATGTATACGGCAGACTCAGACCGAGCGGGGGGGTGGGGGCTATGAGACAGGAGTGAAGCACTGTGCCTTATATGTTAGAGTTAGAGGGGGTGTGGCTTTTTTGCCCTTTTTTAGAAGGATGACTTTAGATGTGTCATCAGTATTAATATAGGCTTTACATCACCTAGTGGTCATACAATGATTAATAATTGGGGGGAGGTGTTGTTTTAAACTACAGCAGATTTGTACCTCTCTGAGAGCAGAAGTAGAGAGTTGAGGTCGAGAAAAGAAAAACGCAGACCAAGGTTTTGTTTCAACCAACCAATTGAGTATAAATGATCACAGTCACAGAGTACTCAGCTGGTTTGTTGAAACAAAATCTTGGTCAGGATTTTAAATTTCTGGATTTGAACTTTCCAGCTCTGCAGATGAGGCTGGAGTAAGCAAGCAGACGCACCTTTAAGTTCCTGTGAACGATATTGATGGAGTGCAGGTAAGCCACAGCCTCCAGGACCTGGCGGACAACATTTGAGGCGTCTCTCTCTGTGTAGTTACCCTGGTCCAGAATCCAGTCAAAGACGTCGCCTCCCGTAGCCCTGATGCAGCCACACACATGCATTACTCTACCATCATGAACACATTAAATACAGTTACACGCGAGTCTCATCACTATCATTCAGCTCACTGAAATTCCTTCCTACAAGCACAGACGACTGTAGGTTTTTTGTCCCCGGGCGTGTCAAATGACCGAGTCCAACCAGTCATTCATCCAGATAAGATAATTTGTCAAAAAATAGTGAATGCTTTTGGTATTAATTATCATTGCACACTGATATGACTAACACAAGCCACATTTTCAAATGCAACTTTACAATGTAATTTAATAACATTGAAGTTAATACTGTATGTTCAAATAGCATTTTCATCTGACCAGTAGGTAACATTTCTGGTTCATTGTATGTACAGCAACTTAGAAAACTGCATTTTAAATCACCAAACTGAATTCCAATTTGAGTATACTTCCAATAGTCATACAAGGAATAGCGAGCATTTTCCAACGTTTTCTCTGTTTGGATGTCAGTAGACCTTTGCTAATGTCCTGCTGATCTTCACAGAGACAGGAGGAAACAATGCTGAAAACGTGCCACCAAAATGCTGAAATACCAGTATTTTATTACTCGTAGACTTTGGGACTGAAGAGGTTACTATATTTCATTGTCTTGACAGGAGTGTGGAGAGGAAGCACAGGTGTAAGCCGGGAGCTGCGCTTACAGTTCCTGAATGATGAAATATTCTTTCCGGGTCTCAAATGTGTCAATCAGCTGCAGAATATTAGGGTGTTTAATCCTAAAAAAGAAAAGCACATACTTCAAAATCCAACAGGTAATCTTCTCCTGAGAAATATTTGCCTTAATTAATATGATAAGTCAGCAGTGTTGGGTTTTACAGATGATGATCAAAGAACGAGAGATATTTATCAGACGTCTTCTACTGAAACACAATCGCACTCTGGTTAGCGGTGCCACTGCCCGATGCCCCTCATATCGGCTCCTCTCTGGCACCTCTTACATTTTCAGGATCATGATCTCGTTCTTCGCAGCTCTGCGGACTTTCTTGCCGTCCTTCTTCAAGAACTTCTTGCACACGTATACTTTGTCCGTCTCACGCTCCTTCACAAGGCACAGCTCGCAGAATTCCTTGCTATGGGAAGCAAAGCCAAAAGAACGTTCTTCCAAGCAGAAGGGCACTGGAGTAGCCTGTTTTACAAAGACCATATGACACCCAATTCGATGTAAACGAAAACAGGTAGTTTTCTTTAAATACAGAAATCTCTGTCTGTACAAAAATGTATTCTGAGAAGACCAAAACTTTGTAAAATGACAATGATTTGACCTTTCATGAAATAGATTTTAATTTATTTTAATCAGGTTCTGAGCTCAGTTTTGTGCATTCATTACAAAGTCCATCCAACCAAAGTGCAAATTGGGCTCTTAGGTGCTGAAAAAGCTCCCAATATTCTGGTTTGCCTCCCCTTGCTGGTAACGACGGAGGCCAGAGGGCTGTTTTGTGAATACTTACGCCTTCAGGACCTGGCCAAAATCATACTTGTCTGTGATGTCCGACAGGCTATTGTAGATCTGCCCATCTCGCACAGCAAGGCATCCAAACGGCATTACGGCACCTAGCTGCTCAAGATAAACATCACATAGTCACCCTATAAATTCAATAAAGCGCTACAGTATATTTAACCTGGATTGTGCATCACAGTAAAATCAATCAGGTGTTATTTTAAAACAGTACATTATGGTCTGTTTTCCAAGGGGCATTTAAGAAAACAGAAAATCCAAAATGCCAAAGAAAAAGTATCTGTACTGTTAAGATCCAGTATCTTTCACCACAGTAGAGATTAAAAACAGAGGTTTTGATTCTAGGTATAGAAAATGTTTTACATAAGAATAAAGCCATTTCAGAGAAGTCCAAACCAATCATGGGATTTGAATGTCTGAAGTGTAAACTGAGCGACCTGAACAGCGTCGGAAATGATGGTAACAGGATATTAAGAACTATAATGATAAAGAATAGCATGAAAAATGTTCGCCATCAAAAATGAATGCAATGCTGGAATAAATGTTGCTGTGACCCATCTGCCGGCCCCTAATCGTTCTCTAATCTGGCCCTGATCTGATTTGGGGGGGCTGAGGAGGGATACTAAAATACCAAATCACATGGCCACAAAATGATGTAATATTTGTCCGCCTCCTGGCTGCAATTTAATTTAACCATGATAGTGGTGGAACCTTCTGTCCATATGCTAGTGGCAGCATGTTAGACTGCTGGTGAGGCACCAGAAGCTCCATTCTGAAGCTTCACCTGACAGACCCAGTCAAAGAAAATTTGTCTCAAGAGAATCAGTGTCTGTCAACAATCCATGAGCAGCTAGACAGAACTTTCGCAAGTACACTTTGAGAAATGTCTGAAAACTGCACCATCTATATATTATACATTTTCTAGACCCTTTTCCAAAAATCAGCACGAACTTGTCCAAAAAGCCCAAACCATTGCTATATTTCTACAGTATTGACTCAGGGGATGAATAATTATGGTCTCAGCGGCTTTCACTTCTTCCTTCTTTCTGCTGACATTTTTTCTTTTTTCTTTGGCCCATATCAATCTTCAGCTTGAATGTTCACGTCTTGACGTAATTCAGAAAAAAGTGGAGACGCTGGAGGTGGATGAGATCTTCTGACGGACTCTGTATATAAATCACACTCAGTCTTCTTCAAGCTGCTCCTCTCAGCACCCACTCATTTACATTTTATTTACTTAGCAGACTGTTTTATTTAGAGCGACATACATTTTTTTGAGAGAGAGCAGGGTCAGACAATCTCTGGAGCTACTGGGGGTTAAGGATATACACACAAGGAAGGATCAGGATTTATTTAGCCTTTTTCTGTTATTGCACCTGGCTACCGGCCAGTGCCACTGGTTAAACTGGTTCATGATGCTTGAAATCACACATTAGGGACAAACAGATCTGTTTTACTGGTTTTACTCCTCCGGCACTAAATGAGCAACATATTTCTAACATTGTGAGTACTGTTTTCCAACATTGTGAGTACTGTTTTCCAACATTGTGAGTACTGTTTTCCAACATTGTATGTACTGTTTTCTAACATAAAGAGTATTGACTATAAGAGTGTACCAGCCTTCTTGAGTATGATTTGCGGCTGTAGCAGCTCTGATTAATTGGAGCAAACTGACGTCCCAGCATTGTTACCAGTTCGGCTTGCATCCCACCAGTCTGTTTTCTGATGCTTCACTGTGTTGACATTCTGCCAGTCTGGCAAGACTAATGACTGGGGCCCTTTCAGGCTGTGGCATCACCTTAATCTGCATGCCTTGACAGTAGTGTGCACGGACTCACTCACAGTCTGTTCATTTCTGCTGTCTTCGTCCTCCCAGACCTCCTCTCAGCATGTCCAAAGGCTCCCACGCCTCGTTATGACAGAGCAGCTCAGAAATGAACAGCTGAGGTTTACGTGCATCTTACTTGGAGAAGGTGGTGTAGATGGAGGTGGAGGAGGCGCATAACCAGTAACCTGCCCCAGTTCTCTCCAGTGGCAGAAACACACTTTTTTTGTGGCATACTCAAGGTCTGCTTAAGCTCCCCAATGCAGCCACGTGTGGGCGGAGAGGTGAGCTTCTTATCTTCATATTCGCGGGCAGTCAGCTAGCAGCCCTTGATCACAGAAAACCTTTGGGTGACTAGCAGCCCTGAACAGCAGCTGCTGTGGCGTTTTGTTCTCAGTCACATGTTCACTTGTTGCATAAGAGAAGCTGCTGGGTATTTTGTTGTAGAGACACAAATTATCTAAATAGCCCTGTTGTCAGCACAACTGCACCTCAACAACAACCAGCCCCATCTTCACCCTCATTTTTGCCTCCACATACACTGTTAGATTGCAAAGCACTTTGAGATCCTCGTAAAATATTTCATAAACCCCAAAAATCCTAGGGAATGACCTGCCCCAGTTATATCACTTCTCACCTGCATTTCTCAGTCAACCCGTCAAATAAAAAGGGTTTTATAACTCAATAGCAGTAGCAGACACTCTATTCAGCTTTTTCAGTTCATCTTCCAAGGCTAAATCACCCCTGTGCTGCTGTCATAATTCTCAGTCTAATTTTCCTTTAACTGCTTCCTGTTCCTGCTGAGCAACTGATTGGAGCAGAACTTCAAATTTCCTTTTGTGTGAGTCTCTGCTCTGGCTCCATGTGTGTGAAGTTTGCATATTCTCCCTGTATGTTTGTGAGGTTCCCTCCAAATTTTCCAGTTTCCCCCTATAGTCCACAAACATACTACGGTGAACTGGAGTTGTCAAACTGGCCATTGGTATGAATGGGGAGTCTGCCCTGTGATTGGCTGGCGCTCCATCCTGGGTTATTCCCTGTCTTGTGCTCATAGGCTCTGCATCCCCCCACAACTCTGCATAGGACAAGTGGGTATGGAAGATGCACAGATGTTTCTTGCCAGGTGTAGCCATGGTCTTGCCAACCAACACAGGAGACACTTTGACCCTCCACACCCTTCTAGCCCAGAAGTAGATCTGCTTCTGGATTCTGCCATCTGGGTAGTTGTAGTTAAATGTAAGGCCGACGGATTAAATGGCTTAAGTGTCACTGGTTTCCCTGAACACGATGTGCCCACTCTCAATGTGCTTGCCTCTGCCCTATACTTTCGGATTTATTTCCAGGAAACAACCATTGGGTTTACTTCAGCCCTTGATCCCATAGGCCCACGGCAGCATAACTGAGCTTGCATAAACCATCCCTACAGGCCTGTCCCCTGCTAGAGCTGACTGTAGCCAGCATGTGACATCAGTGTCATCAGCAGGAGAAATAACATCACTGGAAGTCTGACGAATGGAAGTCATGCGCAAATGCAGAGGATCAATTATGGTGCAAATGCAAACAAGGGAAATAATGACTGAATATCTGGGAAAAATAACAATGTAAATGAAATGGCGGAACACAAAAACAGACCAGACAGTGTAAAGATAGAAACCAATTGCAGTATATTACCTTGACACATCTGGATTACAATATTTCATGACAGCATTGACTCAGGACATTATGCAGCATCTACGACCTGTCTGGGTCAGCTTTCCACCTGCTTGGATTCGCTGCTGACATGTCTTTGGGTACTGGACCCCCTGAAAGCAGTTGGTATTGACTGAAAGTGCCTTTATATAATGATATTAACTCAGTTTGTGAAGGACCTGATGAGAGACAGGGGGTGCAGACAGCGAAGAGTGGAGGGACACTAGTTAGTTCTCCTCTGGGTGCCTACAATCTCTCCCTGAGCCCGTTGCTGGGTAATTAAAGCGATAAATCATTATTCCGTGAGGAGTCAGGCAGGCAGTGCCTCTATCAACCACATGTGGCCTGTTTATCAGTCCTGGGGTGTGGATTCTCACCAGCTTGGGTCTCGCTGCTGTTCCCAGACCATTTCGGTAACAGAAAACAGTTCTAATATCTGCTGAGTATTATCTATCGAGAGGATTTTTCTTTGACATCAAATGCTTTATACAGTGAGAATATTTCATATCCTCCCTTTCTTTCCGTGGCACTTGTCACCAGCACTCCATAGC
>JABFDZ020000131.1:24214604-24237456 GCA_019775955.2 Pollimyrus isidori | reverse complement strand
ACACCAGTCACACACACATGCACACCTACGGGCAATTTGGCAACTCCAATCAGCCTCAGCATGTTTTTGGACTGTGGCGGGAAACCGGAGTACCCGGAGGAAACCCCACGACGACACGGGGAGAACATGCAAACTCTTGAACCCGGGTCCCAGAGGTGTGAGGCAACAGTGCTGCACCACCATGCCGCCCCCGTTTTAACCATGTATTTATATTCAAATATTATGTTTATGTCTAAATCTATATTAAGAAATGAATCTAATGGAAAAAAAATCCTATTTAGTTTTCTTATATGTCTTACACTTTCAAAACAAGAAGACCTTTGATATTTATAGTCCAATTAGGACAGAAAAAGACAGTCATCAGGTAACTAGACCTCTGCTCACAGGGAGAACGGAAGAAAGAAAGTCCATTTTAAATTGTGATGTTGCCTTCTCCGTCCACATGCTGACAGCAGCTCTGTCACCCCCCGCACATCCACACCGAAGCCTGGGGTCAGAGTGCTTAAGCGTCTGCAGTGGGGCATCGCTGCGATCCCCTCAGACAAACCGTCGCTGTGTGTCTCACTTCCCTACTCTGGTCATTTGCATTACACTATCGGAATCTATAACTACAGAGGTCCCTGGACTCACTGCCAGGTGGCACAGTGTAGACTGGGTACATCCCTGGCAGGGTGCCAGTCCATTACGGGGCACATATATGCAGAAACACTACAGGCAACTTAGAGATCCAAGTCAGACTAACAGGATGTCTTTGACCTGTGGGAGTACACCCCCAAACCATGGGGAAAACACACAATTCTATAGATCATATAATTGAAATTAGTAGCATAGACAGTATTTGTTTTTAAAACTAGTTTTAATTTGCATAATACATTTGAGATACTATTGAAATTATTTATGGGTCATAGGCTTTACACTGATAGCATGTCCATGGATATCGGAAGAAGGGGGTTTTTATTTCAGGGGGGTACTGAAGGAGGTCTTTAAGTGGCAAGATAATAATTACGAGGAGTCTAGTCTGTCTTTGGTCTGGAATAGGGTGAAGCAATGATTGCACTTTTGTAGAAGCGTTTAGGGTGATATATCCCTATGGGTGGTCAAAGTGTGTTCAGTCAAGAGTAATCAAGACATAGATGAGACAATGACTCCAGGTTGTACTTCAGCATCCTATAAAATACTGGCGATTCTGAAAACCAAGTTCATTTTACAATGAGTGGGGTTTCAAAAGCACTCTCTGGAATTATGTGTTAGGATCATCTGATCCTTTTCTGTTCATATTTTTTATAATTCCCATCTAATTTGTTCCTCTCGGTCCCTATATACTCAGATTAAAACACATCTGATAGCTGTCAAATTGCTTTCTCCCCAAATGTCCCAATGACTGAAGTTTAACATTGACTTGGTTATTCAAATATTTCTGAAACAGACCAGTTGTAAAACAGCTACTTTGAAGCATCAGATAATACGGTACATCTTTTACCAACATATCGGAGTATATGAGAACACAGTTTAATCTTGAAGCACTGAAGTTAGACTAGGACATAGGCCATCACACTGTAGATTTCAAATAATTTATAAAAACATATACATATTTAGTAAAGAGAACGATCTAGTGGCATTTTTTTTTGCTGGATTTCTTCCATCAGTAGTATTGGGTGTAAAAGCAGAGGAAGGGCATGCAGTACCAAGGAAGAGAGATTAGTCATTTTTGTAAAGGTAGAGAGATTAGTCATTTTTGTAACTCAGGGTAGCATTTCTCCATCCACAACTGAAATGGCATTGACTGGCATCGATTCTCCCCATTTTAGCACACGTCATGCCTCCATCTGTTAACCAGCTTGGAAGACAAACACAGGAGCAGGGAGGGAGGTGGCTGCAAGCACGTTCCAGCACACAAATGCAACTTTCTGGTGGCAATAATTCATAAACAAACCATATTCAAAGTAAACACTTGAATATGAACTATTTCAGTAATCGGCAAGCTAACGGTGATCACCATCCCAGCAGCTCTTCCTCTCTGACACCCGGGTCATAGCTGCAGGTTCAGAACCGTCCCTAGTGATATGTGTGGGAATTTCTCAGGCTTGTGTTGGTTCAGTTACCCAGTTTTAAAAACCCTCGCAGGGTCTTTTATCAGGTCATGACTATATATTCAGCCATTCTGCCCTGACAGCAGACATGTTATTGACTGTCCCGGAGTTCAGCATCCATCTTACTTTGCTTGTCTGTCTCCTCCCAGCTTTTATATTTTTCTATATTTTATATTCTATGCACCATGGGGAGGGCTAGGTGAAACGGCATTTCGATGCACTGTATACCATGTATATTGCTGTATTGACAATAAATCCCTCTTGAATCTTGAATCTTTTGAATTAGATTTACTCCTTTGCTTCCTAAAAACGCATAACCCCAGATAAAGTCCCAGATACTTCAGCTCCCTTCACCATCCCAAATGAAGTGTGCTTTACCAAAGAAAACTCAGAGGTGTCCCCTTCACAGGAGGGGTTTACCTAATGACCCAGCAGAGTCACTTTTTGACCCACTGCTGTGCTGCCACCTTGGAAACGATGACTCATTCCTACAGTAAGTCAGTGCAGCAACACCACCCAGTTAAAAGATGTCCACTTTATCTACTCTCACAAACTCACCTGTCATTTAAAAAATGGATTAGCAATCAGGAGAATTATGTTGAAATAACTAAAGGAGCTGTCATAAATAAAAGAGGGTCTCAGAAATAGGCTTGATGAGGCCATCATATATCAGGGCAATGTGGGCTAAAAACTGTGTTGTATTGTACAAAACTGAGTTTTTTTGTTATATATGGCGAATGCAGTTCATGTGGGGTAAAAACCTAAAGAGGTTCATACTGAGAAGCCTTTCATATTGAAAAGCTAGATAATATGTAAGAACATCTAGATACAGCTTAAGCATGACAGCAGCTCAGATGTGATAACGTCTGAGAGAGAGAGAGCTTTATCTAGTGATAGTCTATCGTTACTACACTTCTCGCTTGTTACATGGAGGACATAAACAATGCATAAAAGTAACACAGCATCTACAGCTGGTTATGAATCGGTAATGACCTTGGCTTTCTCACAATGAACTAGAAGCTCCTGAAGATCGAAGCCATGGAAATATTTCATGTATATGAAATATGTATATGAAAGAGTTTTTTATATGTAGAAAATGCGGCAGAATGTAGCAGTGCTGTGTCATCACAGTCAAAATTACAGGAGTCCTGTTTGACACCAGGCTGGAATATTGGTATAACAGAGGTGCAGTAATGATTATCACTGTGCTTCTCCATTCCAGTTGATTTTATTTCTCAGCTGGTATTTAACTTGATTTTGTTGTCTCTTTCCTTCCTATCTCCCAGACCCCCTGAGGGTCTGTCCTCCCCAAATCTGACTCTGGGCATTAGTCCCAGTCCATATTGGTGGCAATGTGCAATTAAACCACTCCCCCCTCACAAAAGCCCAGTCCGCACTGTCAGGAAGGCCTGCACTAATCACCACGTTGCATGTGTGGCTCATATTCACAGCCCATCTCAATCTCATCCCATGCAATCCTCTTGTCATTGTGTTGTCGTCTTCTTCTTCCAGATGTGCCTCTCTTTTTGTCCATTGATTGTGATAATCTTCCTGTTTCGTTTCTCCCATTCTTACCATCCTGCTCCAAAATCCATGCTGTGTTTTAGACATTAGATATGGTGGGTAACAACATTAATGTGACTCTCTATCATCTCAATAGACTACAGTGCAAACGTGACTAAAAATGGTTTTTGAACTGGAGTGATTAGGCCTGGAGTCATTATCAGTGAAACACCCATTAGGTGAGAAATGCTGGTAATTCTGTCTGTCTTTGTCGACTCCTGAGCCTCACACTGTTTTAAGGAAACTCCAGATATTGTTTCCTTAATGTCCTGTTTTATTTTAGTGCCTGGGGAGGCCTTTCCGCCCATGTCCATCTTTTACACACATGGTCCACATGGGCTGCCATGTTGGTTCAGCATCTGTCTCTTCTTCTCCTCTGAAGGTGCCCTGTGGAATCTGACACCAAGACATTAGCATTGGATCCTTAAAAGTCCTATAAGTTGTGAGGTGGGGTCTCCATAAATCGAATGTGTTGCACATTCCACAGATGCTCGATCAGATTGAGATCTGGGGAATTTGGAGGCCAAGTCAAGTCAACAACTTGAACTCTTTTTCATGTTACTCAGACTACTGCAAAATTTTGCATTGTGGAAGGACGCAGTGTCACTGCCACGAGGAAATACCTTTACCATGAAAGGGTGCACTTGGTCTGTAACAAAGTTTAGGTAGGTTTGTACGTGTCAAAGTAACATCTAGTTGAATGCCAGAACCCAAGGTTTCCCAGGAGAACATTGCCCAGAGCATCACGCTGGCTTTCTTCCTTCCCATAGTGCATCCTGGTGCCATGTTTTCTCCAAATAAACATGCCCACACACCCAGCCATCCACATGACATAACAGAAAATGTGACTCATCAGACCAGGCCACCCTCTTCCATTGTTCCATGGTCCAGTTCTGATGCCCAGGTGCCCATTGTAGGTGCTTTCAGGGGTCAGCGTGGGCATTCTGATCGATCTGTGGCTCCATAGCCCCACGCACAGCAAGCTGTGATGCACTGCATGTTCTGACACTTTTCTATCATAGCCAGCATCAACTTTTTCAGCAATGCCTGCTACAGTACCTCTCCAATGAGGTCTGACCAGGTGGCCCGACCTTCGCTCCCGATGTGCATCACTGAGCCTTGAGTGCCCATTACCCCATCATCGGGTTTCTGGTTGGCCTTCTTTGGACCATTTTTGGTAGGTACTGACCATGCATATCACACCCCACAAGCCATTTTGGACATGCACTCACCCAGTCATCTAGCCACCACAATTTGGCCTTTGACAAAGTTTCTCAGAGCCTCATGTTCGCCCATTTTTCCTGTTTCAAATACATCAGCTTCAAAAACTGTCTGGTCACTTGCTTAATATATAATTAACTCCCTTGACAGGTGCCAATTGTAACGAGATAATCAATGTTATTCACTTCACCTGTCGGTGGTTTTAATATAATGGCTTATTAGTGTATATGGAAAAGTAACACTGTTAAGTTAAAGGTTAAATTAAGAAAATAACCATTAAGCTACCCATATCTACACAGACTTACTAATGGATACTGAATGTCTTGAAATATTAACAAAGGTGCAAGAACAAATAGATTTAGTTTGGCTCCCTTATTGGTCAGAAAACTCTACATCCAGTTAGGTATCAGATCAGAACCCACCATTTCCTCAACGGCAACCTTCCAGCTTTTCCAGTTTGCAGTTCCGCAGGTTAAAACGCTTTTAGTATGCAGATTAGCAGACTGTCATATGCACGCCCTTGTTGGAGGATTTTACATGGACTTTTGCATTAATGCAGCTCGCCTGTCATAATGCTCCCCCATGAAACACGTTCAGTTTTTTTATAGATCGCTAACTAAATAAATCCTCATGGGGCAGTCCCAACATGGTTAGCTTTTAAAGCGAATTGTGCTTGTGGAGACATCAAGGCTAGAAAAAAAGATATATGATCAGACATTAAAACCAGCACAGAGATGCTGTGCATATTACCATCTGAATTACCCATTCAGGTCAGAAGATCAATCCGGCTCCAGTGCTCATATTCCATATTATAATTATGCAAAAGTCACTTGTTATCGTTCAGTAACAGTAACCTATATAATTGGAATTCCCAAGGTTCCATTAATTATTCAATTATTCAATTACTCATTTTTTTCTGGTGCAGAGCTTTTATTATTAACGATTATGCATATAAATAAACCCAATTAAAGTAAAATACCCATTGGATAAACAAAATGGGACATCTGCAATTCCTTTAATTTTCTGATTGAGTTAGAAATGGCCCAAGTGTTTGAAAATTATTAGACTTCAATGCAGAAAACCCTGTATGGGTTGGTTATATTCAGAGAAACAACGGCAAGTAGCCTGACCCTCTCGTCTCTCAGCAGTGAAGAATCTGTGGCTTTGGTTCAAAATCCCCATCATCATCTTAAAATCATTTTAATATTAAACTCCTGAATAGCACCCATGCACTTTACTCACACTGAGTCGTGCGAAATGAAAATCCAGTCTACACATATGATTCATCCAAGAACGAACTAATGCTAATGAACCCTTTCTCAGCTGTAGGCACAGCTGCGCTGCCCACAAGGCCCCGAGCTGCCCCGGGAACCTAAAGGAACTCTCCACTTTAGAATCAGCAAACCACTTTTCACCTCAAGCCACCAGGTCACATGACACAATTATGTGACTGTGTCCACTTTCTCAAGCCTCATTCCATACGTCTGAAGAAAAATTCGGAAGAGTGACAAGGGGCACGAGCGGAGCGTTTATTTCGCTTGTTATCATACAGTATGCCATAGGAGCACAAATGCACCATAATCCTACCTGATTCCACCACATTCCTACCATGGCAAACAGGAGGAACAGGGACAGAAGGGGGAGGTGGCAGTGGTAACCCTTTAACTAGGCCAGTTGGGATGATTATTTTAAGCTCTGGATGATGAATTGAAGGCCCCTTGAGTCCACGTCAGAGGTGTCTGTGCAAAGGGAAATTTGGAAAGTTATTGAGAAGACAAGAGGAAAAGACCTACTGGTCAGAGTCCAAAGTCCCCAAGGTTATAAATAAAACAGCTCTTGCATTGGGAAAGACAACACGAATTAGGCACATTTTCATCTTAGGAGGTGTTAAGAATGCAGGATATATTGCTGTGTATTCTGGCATAATGAAATAATCCAGTCCTTTTTGAAAGTATGCCTCGGAGAATTCATTTAGTCTGAGCTAACCTTGACAGTAAATTCATCCTTTCAGCTCTATAAGTTGTTACATGACCTGCCACTAATTCTGTGAAAATATTTTGATTGAATGTGGCAAATAGACATTGAACTGAGCACATTTTTTGCTCTCTTCAACCATTATTGATGCTGACATGTCAAAAAAAATCATCTGCGCTGTCCTTGAAGGATTCTTCTCTTTCATCCAGTTTCCTTTATACAAAAATACACATTGCCCAGCAACAGTCATAGCCTGCCTGATCTTCCTCAGCTGTTGCTTCTGTGCAAAGCTCATGCTGTCTTGTTGCTCACACTCATCCTATTTTTTTTATCTTAAATCTCTACTCTCCCTACAAGGTCATATAGTTGTTTTTCTACTCACCTGTAACAGTGACTGAGTCTCCCCAAAGATGTTTACGGAATGTGATTTTTGTGGACTTTTCGAAGTGAGAATTGCAAGCAAAAAGAGTTAGGTTGTCGTAATGCTTAGAAGAAGCTGAGCTTTTTACTCAAAACTACAAAACACCTTTATAGAGAAAGACAGGTCAAATAACAGTACACTTCTAAATCAAGATTACACATTCTCATAACAGAGGTAAGTAAAACTGACAAAAAGATGAAGACCATGTCGTCAGACATTCGTAGAGATATACTCTTCCATGCTGGTCTTCCTGTCTTAATAATTCAACAAGTGAAATTGTTTTCCCCTTCACGTGCTGTAACCAGAAAGAAATTATAATGAATGCTGATAAAGTATCGATAAACAATGCAATGATGCGAGGCTCTATGGGTAGTTAAGCGTTAATGTGTGTTAACGTGTATTCTACTGTATCTGGCTCTGACTACACCGTGTCATATGCAGACACCATCGCAGTCCATACGCAAACGTCAGTTTTACGCAGAATGAAATTTTCTGTCTGATGCTGCCACCTGGCATAAATTTTCCGGCATTGCACGAGTTGTTTCCAGCAGGTTTATTATCGTTAACGAAAATAAGGATTACAAAAATGTTTCAGTAAACTGAAATATTTCAAAGAAGGTATGAAAACAAAAAACTCGAAAACTATGGATATGACTTTCCTTAACTAACTGAAATAAAAAAACAAACATCACTACTTTATACCTTCCGAAAATTTTGGAGTATGTGTTAAAAGTCCTACAACTTCCAGTCTATCCCTAGGAATAATATTACTAAACTAAATTGAAACTGAAAAATATAAAAACTAAATTGAAACATGTATTTAAAATAAAAACTAATAAAACAAAGTTAAAAACAACTAAAACTAAACTGGATTTCAAGAAAAATAATAATTTAAAAATGTATATAAATAAAAAGTATATAAAAATCAAAAGTATAATAACTGGTTTCGAAAGTATATTACAGAAGCTCAAGTGACAGCTATAGGAAGCCTAGTATGAGGACCGAGTCAGGAAACGTCTCTTCCATCTATCCTACAATATAAGTCCCGCCTCCATTGGAGCATTAACCAATTAGAAACCTGAATGAGAAACCATCTTACGGCCGCCAATTGAAACGCGAGTATCAAACGCTTCCTCTGCCTGCCTGCCTGCTGGTGAGAGAGCCGTGAAGTATGCGCATAAAAGCTGTTTAATAGCCGGACAGGTAAACAAGCGAGCAAACACCTAAATGACGAGTGAAATAATCGAAAAACACAGGCAGATAAAGTAGTACAATGACGTGGTATTTCTGCAGCCTGAGTGGGATGTTGATCAAATTGCTGGTCGCTGTGTGACGGTATATAGCTAGCTGTAGTCGGCTGTGTAGACGGTTAGTTCGCAATCCTTCGCTAGATAACACAATTTGGGCTGTATGCTGTATTTGTTGTTGGATATATGATACGCATGTTTTATTTTCGCGTCTGAACCTTAACGCTACTATAAAACTTTCAGGCCGTCAAGTAACAGTTTGCATGTTTTCTACTGCTGGTTACACGTTCGGGTGTTAATGGACAAGTATCGACGAGGAAGCTCCGTACAGTTCACTAAGGCTGGTTATGGATTATCTTTGGCTAGTTTTACAAAGAAGACCACGCCTATTAAAACGCAGCACTGTTTCTCTCCTGAAAAAGAATGTAAATGGTAGTTTGTTAAATGAATGAAAACCCAGTCCTACACGGATAACCTGTTACTTTTAAGTAAGTAAATTACATAAGTCAAATAAATAAATAAGGTTTATTTTTTAGTCACGGACTCACTTTCTTATTTTTGCCTTGTCATTCTGCCTACTCTAGCCATGAAGACTGAAGGCGCAGACGGCACCCTCTCCTGGGTTTCAGTATGTCCCAGTGGCCTGCTAAAGGTGGAAAGTAGAAGGACCAGGAAAACCGGGAGTGGGGACCAGAGTCCTGTAATGGGCTCAGTCTGCAGGGTCAGGGTGTGGCAGAAAACTGATGACAGATCAGGGAGCCAGGATACCACTGGTGCAGAAGAGCATGGCATGCTGGATGAGGTGCACAGTGAGGTGCAGAAGTTCTCCTTCCCCCGTTCCCAGTACTCAGTGTTGCAGATTCCAGAGAAGACCTGGGTGCTGGTGCGAGTGGGCGAAGGGCAGTGTGACGTTGTGGAAAGCTGTCTGGAAGGAATGAAGGCTGGAGAGCAGTGTGAGGTGAGAATGCTGCTGCTCCGACCTGATTGGTGCTATGGTGACTCCTGATGGCTTAATGTTTCAGTTTTTTTGCATGGGCAATATATTGTCTTTAAAATACTGAAATGCAGTGAAACATCTAGAACATCTACAGTAAGCTGATTTCTGCTTAATGAATGTGAAGGTTTCCCTTGTTTCAGGTGCTGGTCACTACCTTAAAAGACAGAACCATGCCAGGTTCTGCACTCACATGGCACACTGACTGCAGTGTGCTGGACCCAACTGGCCAGCAGCACCAGCCTCTCTGCTATGTGTTGGAGTTGCATTCTTTCACCTCTGGCCGGGAATCATGGGAGATGGCGCCTGAGGAGAAGTGGGACTGGGTGAAAGTCCACAAAAAAGAGGGCGGAGAGAGGTTCCGGAAGGCCGACGTGTGGGGAGCCGCAGATTGCTACAGCCGGGCACTTAAGCTGCTCTTCACCTTGAAAGAGGGGGAGAAAGGGGAGAGGCAGGAGACACAGGGCATGGCAGAGGGAGGAGGACAGAAGGCAGAGGAAAGTGTGGCTAACACAGGAGGCCAAGACGCTTTGGGAGAGCATGGCAACAAAGAAGTGAGAGCATCTTCTGAAGGGACTAATTTAGATAGGAAGTCAGACTCCATTATGAGCAACGAGAAAACCACGTCAGAGAGAATGCAGAAATCAGAACAAGTAAATCTGCCCGTAGGAGATGAGTACAAGGCAGTTCGGTCAGAACTGCACTCCAACCTGTCCCTCTGCCAGCTCAGACTAGGCCAGCCAGCAAAGGCACGACACAGCAGCTCAAAAGCGATTGAACTGGATCCCAGCAATGCAAAGGCCTGGTATCGGCTTGGTCAGGCATGCTCGCAGGTGGGGGAGCTGGATTTGGCCCAAGGAGCTTTTAAGAAGGTGTTGGAGCTGCAGCCAAGTTCACCATCAGCCCAGAAAGCCCTGAGAGAAGTGAAGGCGCGCGAGAAGGACCTGGACATCAAGCTTGGGCAGAAGCTTAGTAAGATGTTCAGCTAGGTTCCCTGCTGGGTTAATGAAGCCAGAAGATTGGATTTGTGCGAGGGTTTGGATATGATCATGAGAGAATCTTAAAAGCCAGGACACTCCAGAACTTCCCGAAGTGTAATTCTAATGGTTAAAAACCCTTCTGAAGATGCCTCAGGACTATTCAAATTGTGTTTTCTACTGTTTATTCATGCTGCTATGAACAGCTGTGGCTGCAGATGCAACATAGCCTGCGAATACATCTTACATTTATTATCTTGAAGTAAATATGAGATCGATGGAGATGAAAATGGCTTGAATCTTCACCTCAGTGGAGCCTGACGTGTCCATTTTAAAGCTTCCATTCTTCCTACTCGATCTGGACTGTCGCATTGTATTCCTCAGTTGTAATTCAGTTTACTGATATCCATCTTTAAAATTACCACATGTAAACCTGCCAGTTGTATGTTTCCTTACTGATAAACCTTATGCTCATCCAGTAAAATGTGAATAGTCCCTCTTTTTTATTATTTTTATTGGGGTAGAGGGTTGGATAATTGTATTTTCTTTAGTGCTGATTTAATCAAAATTTAATTAAAGTGCTTAAGGTGCTGATATTCTCGTATCGTATTTAATTCAGCAGAACACTTGTAAAGTAAAATAGGCGAGTTCTGCCTTCAGGGGTTTGGTGCCTGTTGAACCTTAACGTAAGCCGCAATTAGCGCTGTCCCAATGCAGGTAGGGTATATTTGGTTTGTAGTAATTTATAAATTTAAGTTTAAACACATTTTCAATTTAAGGAGACCTCTATGAGACTGTTCTGTAAAAGGTGTCCTTGTTTATAGAGGGAAAACTACTGTAATGTAATTATTTCAGTACATCTATTAGCAGAATCTGTGCAGGTTGAAGTAGTTATAACACGTTGAATGATCAATGAACTATATACACTTAGTCCCGGTATTTGTAGATATGAACAGTCGGACCGATAACTAAAGGCTATGGAATGATGTACTACTACGACCAAATGGAAAATACCTCAAAAATGCAAAGCATGTTTCCGCCCGGTTTCGAACCGGGGACCTTTCGCGTGTGAGGCGAACGTGATAACCACTACACTACGGAAACTTGGCTGTTAAAGAAATTCATGTAACTGATAGTTACATAATAAACTACAAGACTGGGGGTTGCTATTAGATTTTGCAGACTAAACGGAATCGATCGAGCCCCATATGCTTCAGTTATCCCCCACAACGATGCAACTCCAGGGCTACGTTTTCCAAAACTCATCTACAGTCGTCGAAGACTCTGATGTCTTAAGACACTAACAATGATCCTAGTTATTTTAGCATGAAATATCATAATTAAAAATAAATTTGATAATCACCTATTAAGTCATCCCAGCAACTCTTACGCATGTGTGGTATTCATATGAAAATAAAACTACTGCCGAAACCCGGGATCGAACCAGGGACCTTTAGATCTTCAGTCTAACGCTCTCCCAACTGAGCTATTTCGGCTAGTATGAAATTGCTCAGTCGTATATATTGTAGTAGACTCCCCAAAAAAGTATGTCGCTCAAACCTGTAATTCAAAATGAAAAGTTACTGCGAGAAAGCAGAACCATGCACAATCTGGGGGTTCCGGTATTGGGTAGCGGAGGAACAATCTTGCTTATGATATACGATCCTGCATAGCAATTGTGTCTCAATTAAGGTCATTTTGAAGCATTGCTTTTGCTCTCTTAAAACAAAGTTCTTTCTCGGGTTAAGTGGATTTTATGATAAACCCATCTTCAGCGGGAATTTTTCCGTCCGGTAAAACAAAATAAATCCTTGAGACGCAAATTGTACAAATGGACGATTTATTAAAGGATACACAATAACAATAAAATTACCGTCGACTAGGCCTCTATGCAATAATGAGAACACTCACCACAAAAACCAATGGTATAAAACTGACTGTAAAATTGCATGTTTCAAATTGCATCATTCAGTGCCACTGCATAAAAAAATCACATTGATTATGGCTTCTGGTATTCCGTTTCACCCCATTTCTACTAGGAACCACCAGCATTTCGTCCCTGCTTCTTCCCCTACCGTCTCTTAGTCTTCTCCTTGCCCCTCACCTTATTGTCGGAAAGGGTCTGAGCAGATGAAAGGTTCGTCCAGGCATCCCCAATCAGGAGCAAAGGAAGGACAATCCACAGCAAGTTCATGAAAACAAAGTAAAACCAGAAGTAGATGGGGTGTCCCAGCTGACTGTGGGAGTACCCTTCTCTGTGCTCCGTGTAGAAGTACAACACTGCTCCGTACAGCTGACCTGACGGGACAGATGCATTTAAGTATGAGGATAGCAAGAGAAAAGATGCACAGGGGTGGCCAATCTTATACACAAAGGGTCAGTGTGCGCAGGTTTTTAGAATAACCTTTAGGTCAACTGTTCAAACCTAGGTGTGAGGATTCTTCAGCCAATAAGTCCTCTGATTAGTAATTTAATTAGGGAATTGCAATAAAGCCCCACATACCCAACGGCTGCTTTTGGATAAGATTAGCCACCCTTGTCTTAGACTAATCGAACACATGCTGCCTATTTTAATGGCCACCTATACTATTATAGCAGAGGGTCAGTGACTGTGTGGGGAGTGTGTATATGCATAATGAAATATAAAAACTTGCATTTTCAACAGAAACATACTATATGGCTAAAGCACCAAACAACCACTAATTAAATGCAGTGGATTTCCCTTCACTTCTGACACTCTCACCTAAAGAGACGATCAGCTGAAGAACAAAGCGATAGGGGTGGTTGTAGAGAAATGCCAGGACAATCCAGATACTGAAGGGTCCCCAGAAGACTGCTGTCACAGTTTCCATGCATACAGTGAAGTTGTCTGCTCTGTAAAGACAGCCACCAGCCACAGTCACATCAAAAATTAAAAAAAGTTAATGTCAAATGGAGCAACAGACAAAAAAACGTACTGCGGGGTCCATGAGATGGAACCACCATCCAAAACCGTTTCGAATTCACTACACAATGATGAAGAAGCTTAATGTACGTACATGACGTATCTGCTGTCCCCTTTTGAATATTCTTTCCCTGTAAGATAAACAGCTTTGATTACACTTTCAATAGTACCTGTATGACCTTCCTTCTCCGCATATCAATTACTACTATCACACACCTAGTCACATATGTAATGTCAGGACTGACCAGCATAGTTTCACTTACACAACTGAGAGAGGAAACTCTGATCAGAAGGTATGATGGTGTAACATAAGCAGAACCATCCCTCAATGATCCCGTGGATGAAGCCACACACAGCAAACCAGCACAGAGCTAACCTTCGAGCAACGGAAAGCTTCCTGCTTGCCCCAAGACCAGCCACTTCCCGCCCTGTTACCATCCAGGTGACAAAAAGCATCAATCCCGACACTGAGAAGAGGAAGGTAAGGATCTCAGCCATGGACCGATCATTTTCAGTGTAGTTTGGGATGGACAAACTGCGTGGCCAATACGGGTGCCCCTTATCAGTCCCCTCTGCCTCAGTGTTTACTTTCTGCAAGTGAAAAATCACATTAAATTGTTATAATTTACTACATCATAATTTCCATAATTCTTTTTTTTCTCTATAGGGGGACAATTATATTACTTGCTACTTGCAGTTCAATTATACATGATTATCCTACTTATAAAAAATCATATTTATATAACAGTATTGTGGTCAGTACGCTTACACTCATCTTCTTACAAAAACGACACAAACACATTTTCTGTGGCATTGCTCTCTGTACTTACTGTCATTGCGGAATCAAGAGAAGGCACTGAAAGTTAAAAGATAATTGTACACAATACACAATGGACTTAAACCAGCGAGAACGTATCACAACATGGACCATCCAATAGCAGCTATGTCATGAACACCCACCAGTAACCAATGGGACGTCTGATGGGCGGGATAATTTGGATACTGCCGCCTATCAATACTAAAAGTTGTATGGTCGTCTCTACACGCGAGCTGCTCGAGGTATCCAATTGGCCGAACGTCTCGGAACATACATGTCGTCATAGATAGTCTTCGAGTTTATGGACTAAGGACGTATAGCGGCTTCAAGTTTTATGTGACCCCTAAGTTCGGGCAAGTTTCTCATAAATATACAGATTCTTTTAAATAAAACAATTTGAATTACGTTTAGGCTCTTTAAAAGGTGATCCCCTTTTGCCGCATCAGGGTATTTATCCCTGCCGTGACCCGGATTCGAACCGGGGTTGCTGCGGCCACAACGCAGAGTACTAACCACTATACGATCACGGCGAGCTACTAGAGGACTTAGAGAGCACCTTTCGAAAAGGCTATAGATAGCCTAGGGTCCTTATTCTACGGGAATTTTATTTTTTGAAATATGAATCATCACATGAATGTTAGGTTATGTTTACATGTTTATTTTTTATCTATGTAGTAATTTAACCTTTTTTGTAGTTTTACTCATCCTAATAGAACGTCGTTTGCTATTTTTACTATAATCTTTGTGCTTCATTGTGATACAATTGTAAAGGCAAATATTGAAAATATTTTCCACGTGCAACACGTTAGGGAACATAACAAAGTATAATGTATAAATTATGCTCTCTTAAATATGAAATAATACAATTAAACGGACTGTAGTCCCATATGGTCTAGCGGTTAGGATTCCTGGTTTTCACCCAGGCGGCCCGGGTTCGACTCCCGGTATGGGAACATATGTTTTACTTTGTTTACGCGAATTGAATTGTGGTTTTTGAACTAAGCATTTGTTGCGCTTAGGTGAATGTAATACTTGTCATATATGTTGAATTGTTAGGTTTCTTGGGTTACTTGTAGTCTACCCACACCCATTGGTATTGCTTATACTTTATTAGGGTAATGGATTAGCCGAAATGACTTTTTAACACCCCTAGGTTGAACTAGAGACCACTATTTGATGGAATCCTAAAAAGTTCGAGTTCTGATCGAATTTTTCCCATAAGAAATAATGGAAAACCAATTAGTTGGTTCCCAGCCCCCCAAAATTACACCTAAATATGTTTTTAAGCACACAAAATGAACAGGTTAAAACAAGAAGAGCATTTTTTTATTAATGGCTTCCAAAATGATAAACATCTGATCCCAAAATTACCCCTGTACTGCCTCGATCGTCTACTACATAAGTTAGTGGTTTATTTATTGTTAGTATCTGTTGCGGTGCCTTATTTTGTTAATCGTCCTGCCTGCGAAGAAGGCATTCAAGTAAGAATTGCATTGTAGTATGACTCATTTACCAGCGCGTACAATTTATATTAGGCCAGCGTTCTCGGTTCAACTTCTGATATTCAGATCGGGTTCTAGGTCCAACTGGTTTGTTCGACTTTCAAGAAATTCGATTTGGTTACCTTTCTGCGAAATTGTCCCTTGGATCACCGTATTGGGAAATGGCCACCACTTCATACTCCGCTTCGACAGGGGGTGCTCATGTACCTGTGAAGATATGGCCGCCGACACGCCGAGGAAGCATGCTGCTTCTGCGCGTCAGATGATGAGGAAGTACTGTAGTGAAAAGCATAATCAATTAGAAGTTTCCGGTTGTCCAGAGGGCTGTTGTGTCGCGCAAAATGCGAAATACACTACTTTGTATATAAGAAGAGAACCGAGCGGTAGACGGTCCTGGATGCGATTGATATTTCGTTAAACGGATTAACGGAGCTTCCTTTCCACGATGAAGGACGATGTCTCCCTGCGTTTGGACGGGTGTCTTCTGCGCTTCATGGATCAGCTGGAGTCGCTTGAAGAGAAAAGGCGGAGATTCAACTCACTCATAGAGCAGGTGAGTTATGGTTCAAGTGGTGACGTTCCGTTTTATATAGCTACACATTGCATTTCACAAATAAAATACTTGTAACATTCGAAAGATCAGTTTGATATTTGGTGTTATGACTTTCCAGCCACGATAAACACATTGTTCATCTCCTCTCGCACCACAGGGCTGGTTCTCCATCTCTAAGGCGAGGTACGCCATGGGAAACAAGCAGGTCTCCGCCCTGCAGTATGGCAGTGAGATACAGCCGCAGGTGCGCGTGTGTGTCAGGTACTGCCATGCTTACGTTTTTTCCAGATCCAGGTCAATCCTGACATGTTCAGTGGAGACTTCAGATTTCATTTTTTTTTGCTAGGCCTAGATTACAAGGTTTCTGTGAGGAAATTCAGGGTGAAAATACCCAATTTTTTGGTTGAACCAATTTTTTTTTCTTTTACATTTCAATGGATGCACTTCTCTCTCTGTCCCTCCCTTTATCTTCCCTGCTTGCTCCTATTATCTTGTCCAGTCTATTTTCTTATTGTCATGTGCTTATGTTGCTGGGGTGTTTTTTTTCCCCCAGTTCCTACATTATACTCCCTTCTGGGGTACAGTCTGGGGGCTGTTTTTTTATTCTCCCCCTTTCTTCCCATGTAATTCTCTGTTTTTCCTATATCCTCTATCTTCCTGACCTGTCTCTTGCGTGTTCTCCCTGTGTTCATATAGGATTGGTTCCAGTCCCAGCTTTGTGAGTGTGGTCGGGTTGATGGCCAGTTTTTTTCGCTGGTACTTGTGACTAGTGACATGATGTAAAGGGGTTTTCTTCATCATCATCATCATCATCATCATCATCATCAAAAAAAAAGAACAAAAAACAATTCTGATGTGTAATTCACATGCCAAGAGTCATCAAAATCAAAGATGTGATTCCGAAGCCATTTCTTGAATTAAAATAGTGACCCTGTACGAATAAAGAAACTGTGCCATCATTAAATACCTCTTTGTTTGAAAGGGAGCTAACAGGTGGCGTGACTGAGTTTCACACTGAAAGGGAGGAGACACAGGGGCCTGAAGATCCAAAGACTAGGGGTGATGTTGAGGACTGTGGACCAATGGAAAGAGGTAGATTGGGGGAAGTCACAGCCTCATGGCTGCTAATCATTTGCTTTGGGGTCCAGCGCATATAATTTGCTCAGTAAGATTATGTGTTCTAGGTTTATGGATAAACATTCTTGGCTGTATTATATTATGCAAAAGGTCTGAGGAGACGAACGACGGCAAAGACTAAGAACCCTCGGGAGGAACCGGTCCAAGTAAAAGAGTGCGTGTCCAAAGATGATGTGAGACTGGAGAGCAAAGGACTGCAGATGCATCAGGACCCACTAAAGTGGTTTGGAATCCTGGTCCCACAAAGCCTGAAGCAGGCGCAGGTGGCCTTCAGTCAAGGTGGGTGTGCAGGAGCATGTCGTGGCCATCTCTGTTTCAGTTCACCGAGCTGCTGAATTAACCACCTAAGCTAATCAAACGCTCGTTGAGAGGTCAGGTGACAATATGGATTCCACATAATGTTTTCCGGCTCGCGTTTCTACAGTGATCGAGCTGTCGGCAGAGATCGCGGCTCTTCAGGGCGCAGTGATCTCCACCAGAGAGGAACTCCACAACCTGTTTGAGGAGAAGAGAAGAGCGTCCCTCTGAGGATGACCCTACACAGAGAAATGGGCCAGTCTGCCCATCACAGGAGGCTGAGATGTTCAACATGGCGAGCAAGATCCTCACATTGATTGGCACTCCAGACAGGAGCAGTGTTCTGTAAAGAACCCTGGAATCTTATTTCTATAAAGGCAAACTGCTGGATCCTGTGGGTTACTGGAAAACAAGCAAACCTGTAACAGGTCCTTGTAGCATGAAAGTGTATAAATTTATTTAATCAGTACAAATGGCTGATGTAGCATTAAACAATAAACGTATATGAAAAATGAATATTTGTGTGTTCCACAAACATGTGAACACCTTGATGATGTATTTTGGGATGCAGATAGCTTAGAGAGTGCACTGTATAAACAAGGCTCTCAAACTGCACTTTACGGGACAGATTAGTTAACTGGGGCTGTTGCCTTTGTCAGATGCAGATTCACCACATGTTCAGGTGGAGAAAGAGGACAAAATACACATACTTCATTTTTTATTAAGAGCAACAATTGGTAGATAGGTTAGTGTATTAAATGTGTTTGAATCTAAGATGACATTTATGGGGATTATACAGTCACAAAAAGAGAGAATATAAAACAGCTCAGTCTAACAGATCAACTTCATGGCACATTAAGTGTTTTTTGCAAGAGGTGAAACTAAAACTAACAAAATATTGGTTTAGTTGGGGAAAGGAACCGTAAACTTTTTTTTTTTTTTTTACACACAAAATCTCCCTTTTCTGAGATGCGTAGTGCAAATTCCGTCCATCAGAACATGTTACAAATACAGCAATAAGACTTAGAAGCACAGGGGCTTGTACAGTATCTGTGACCTGGGTTGAGTTCATACAGTCCGTCTCCTTTCATCCACACATCACCAAAACCTTTCAAACCCAGCAAAGACTTCCCAGAATAAATGGATCAGTCTACTGTCAGGTCTATGCTTGAGGAAACCGGTAGTTAATGGAAAAGGGCATTAATTCAAGCTGTGACTGACAGCAAACAATTATTCCATAGACAGATTTAAACCTTTATTTTTACTGAGGTAGTAATTTTAGCTGCTAAATGAAATGCCATGATTTTATAGGTTGTTATATGTTTACTCAAACTACAGAGATGCAAATACTTGGATCTACAGGTTACTTTTCACATTAAAAAGCTTGAAATGAAGAAAAAAAAAATCTTGTGACAATAAAAATACCCAGCCGGCCACAGGAATGTCGAGCTATTTCCTGTTGCCCTTTGAGGTGTGTTGCAGAACAGCCATGCTCAGCACAGCACTTTCATGCGAGGACTCTGCACGCTCTTTCTGCCAGCCGCACACCACAGAGGGACGCTGGAAAGGAGCTGGTGACGCCTTAGTGTGTCAGGGCGGCTTCACTAGCTGCGGGCCTCAGCAAGGAGGGTGTCCAGCAGCTTCTCACAAAGAAACAGGGATCGTGGGACGTGGAAACACCCTGAAATAGGAGGAGCCTTTAACATACACAGATCCACATTCACACAAACACGGGGAGAACACGCAAGAGTCACGCTCACAGAGCTGGGCCTGGAACCAAACCCATATAAACACGGGGAGAACACGCAAGAACCACGCTCACAGAGCTGGGACTGGAACCAAACCCATATAAACACGGGGAGAACACGCAAGAACCACACTCACAGAGCGGGACTAGAACCGAACCCATATAAACACAGGGAGAACACACTTCAAGAGTTACTTTAAGCCAAACCCTTTCTCACCTTTAAATGGGCCTCCTTTGAAATCCAGCTCCACTGATCCACGTCGGTCCAAATACCCAAACCACTCTCCATGCTCTGCATCAGGAAACTAAACAAGAAGATAGAGACCAAGGCCACCGGGTCAGAGGTCAGCCATCACGACGGGGGCCTCATGGTCACCAGGCCGTCACTCACATGGCTGAAGGTGTAGTCGTACACCTGTGTGAACCTATCCAGCAGTCCTGGCTCCTTGGTCAGGCTGTAGGCCATCAGGAAGGCAACAAGTGCCTCACAGTGTGGCCACCACAGTTTCATGCTCCACTCCAGCTGCAGGATATTGAGCCACTGTGGGTTACCATGGCAACAGCCCTGGGCAGGGCTCAGTGGTCAAAACTGCTTTAAAAAAAAAAAATGCAGCTCGACATACAAACTGCCACATAGATCAATCAATTCAAAGCATATTTGACCATTAATCTTTTGTGTGAGGTTCCAAGTGCCATTTTATTATTAGTCCACACAGATAGCTACCATACCCACCTGCGTGGGACAGTTTCCATCTGCGTCCAGGAAGTAGAACAGGCCTCCATGTTCAGGATCCCAGCCAGCCTTGAACGACAACTCCAGAAACTTGTCCACTGCCACCTTCTTCAGCTCCTGGTCTCCACGGCCAGCAGCATATTGGAGAAGGAACCAGCCAGCTTCCAGGGCGTGGCCTACATGGTCACATGACAGTCTCCTTACATGGTGTAGATGGTAGAGGATGGTGCAATTGTCCCACTGACGGGTTTTTAAAGCATACATGTAGCTAAAGTTATATAAAGTCATACACACATGCAGTCATATGAGATATAACTCAATATAACGGTCCCACTAGACAGAAGCCCACAGACACACTGACTCAGATTTCCCAGCTGGCCGGGGAATCCTCAGCAAGAGCTGGGGTCAATGGTCAGGTTTGACTTGCTCAGCATGCTGCCACCTCTACGGTTTCCAGGAGAAGCAGTGTGCATGTGGATGGATGGACTGATTGATTTCTACACTGCAAGGGATTACCTTCCGGTGATATTTGCACTAAAAATTAGGATTCATCGATAATTTCCGACTGAGCTCTCTCTGTTTCCAGACCGTCACGATGTGTAAAAGAGTTCATATTTAATATTCGATTTTTCAGTATCAGAGAAGTAATCTCAACCTCAAGTCTTGGAGTGGGGCACCTGGGATACACGTAAACACAGATCAAACATAGAATTGTGTTTATGCAGAGGAAACAGGACAGGGTTACTGATATTGTGTCACCTGGGTTCTGCAGTCGCCCCTGGCAACCAGGCAGTTCCATCCCATCTGTGGAAACATTCTCCAGAATGGCATTCCCATCTCTCTGTAAAGGCAAGACACGAAAACTCCTCATATACAGTGAAACTCCACCTGTGTCCAGCGCCATACCATCCACTTGCTCGAACTACATACTGAAGCTTACTCACACTGGGAGACCGTGAAGTAAATGTTTAGCAGGACATGTGAAAATGTGCTTCAAGTGAGTCCCCCCCAGTCCAAACCATACACACCCCACTTCTGCTTGTAACATCTGTGTAGTACCATTTTGCCCCTAGTTCCCTACCCCAAAAACACTGACGGAAAGGGTTCCTATAACAGGCAGCAGCTTGCTGATTAAGCACGCACCCTCAAACACACACACACACACACACACACACACACACAGAGTATCTGTAGCACATCGACAGCAGAAATACACAGAACTCATTCAAGAAACACTCAGAGGAGGAAATTAGTCATCCTGCTAATGCAACCTTGGCATTTTCACACATTTCGGGACACCATTTCTGCTTCTGTACCTCATTTTGTGTAAAAAGACTAAGAAACCCAATTTCCGAGGAGAAATAGAAGAGAACAATTTCCTGACCATTTAGAAAACTGTAAAACATGATCCCTGTCACCAGAGGGCACCACACACACCACACCAACCAGGCTGTCGCTTTCTCAATCACCTGAATGTGCTGGAGGATCTGCTGAACGCACCAGGAACCAAGTTCACTGTACTTCTCAGCCACGCCTGCCCTGCCCTCGCTGAGCTGCTCCACCAGGCACAGGAGCATCATGGGTACAGCCATACCGTTGACTGGCCGGTCGCCAGAGAGCCGGGGCCGGCCCAGGCCCGATGGGTCCACACGAACCCAGTGAACCAACTTCTCCATCACGCTTTTGGCATGTGCCTGAGAGACAAGCATGGCCCAAGGGGGCCGGGGATCAGAAAAAGTCCAGATCAAAAGAAACGTTTGTAGGTCCAGAATGAGGAAACACCTGCAGTCAGGTTTTAGACATGGACATAGACATCTTATTTACGAAAAGTTTCCTCACCGTAGAAGCCAGCTTTACTGTTAGTGTCTCACCTGCATCTCCTCATCCCCAGTAACTCTGGATAGCTCGTCCATCGCCATGACATAAAAGCACTCGCTGAATATGGTCCTCTGCACCTTCACTGGCTGTCCATCTCGGGTCAGGCAGAAGGCACATTTCCCTGTGCTGCCAGAAGAAGGCACCCATGCAAAACGCCGAAGGAACTCCGCACCTGTGTTGGGGAGTAGGGAGACAGAGTTAGACCGTTTTAAAAGCATTCATTCAGTATGATGAACTTGTAAAAAGTTCACAATACATTATTGACACTACAATAGAGACTTTACTCCTTAATATTTTCTAACCCTGTTTTCCATCCCTTAAGTTAAAAGCAAAAAAAATAATAGTTTTTAGTGGAGGCCCTTTAATTCCACAGCACACAGGTCCTCTGCTTCACCAACCTGATTTAGCAGCTTCCAGAATCTCAGGCAAGTGAAACCGGTCCATTGTTCTGTACAGGCGACAGTACATCCATACCTGCGAATAAACCAATGTGGAAATAAACCAATGTGGAACGCTGATTCAATGTTGATGGAACCACATGCTTTTTTCCTCGATACAGTTCAGTACACGATATGGAGTCCACAATTCAATAGCAGGAAAATAAATGTAAAAAATTATGAGCCAATTATAAGCAGCTCTGGTGAACAAGTGTACTATTTCTTCAATAAAAATACTGAAAAATCCATCCATCCATCCATCCATCATCTTCCGCTTGTCCGGGGTTCGGGTCGCGGGGGTAGCAGCCTCAGGAGGGACA
>JABFDZ020000131.1:24195955-24206588 GCA_019775955.2 Pollimyrus isidori | reverse complement strand
CGGAACCGGTATCGAATTCAGGGTATCGGTATTGGTATCGGTATCGAAAATTTTGGAACGATACCCAGCCCTACTGCAGGGTGCTGATGTTTTTCATTATGCTGCCCCCTGGTGGTTGCCTTCTCATTACTGCACAAAATGGTACATATTCATGTATCAATATCAGTAGGTTTTAATTATAAAAATCCTGGTCTTTCACTGTAAAACTAATTCATTTATACTAAAGATTGATTTGTATGGGGTTTTCTATAAAGATCTACTCACATTTTCAACATAAATTTCCAGTCCCATATTTAGGCTAGTACTTAAATATATGGCTCAGTTCTGTAATCTATGTGAATAAAATAAGTGAAAGAATAAGGCAAATGAAAACCTTCCTGATGTCAGTGAGTATCTACAGTGGGGTATCACAAATAATGAATCCTAACAAAAAAACACAATGGAGATGTTTAACTTGTACTTACGCTAAGCATCATGGGTGCTGCACCAGAGCAGAGCATCATCACATGGTCCTCATTTATCTGGAGAGATAGGGACACTCTGGCTGCTCCAGGGTTTTACGTCCTCTTGGCTGAGTTTACAGTCATGTCGGTTGCCAGTTTGTTCATTTAGTTCCTGATAATGGTCAAGACAAGCCAGCAGCGGTGGGAAAATCAGCCCTGTTGACGTCAGCTGGCAACTGCAGCAGGTGCCTGTAATTCTTCTGGACAGGAGTAACAGTTCTGTTTATTCCCCTGACCGCTGTGGGCAAAGCAGTTATCCGCACTGCACGAATGTAAGTTTTAACTAAAGCTGTAGTTCTCGCTTCTGGATATTTCACATGCTTCGTATTCATTCTTGTTTTTGCAGTTTTTTTAATGCTGCATTTTATGTGGATTTAAAAGCCTTGATCTTCTTTCACAAGCGGACTGGTACCTGGCTTTGCAAAGACCAGCAATTAAAACATACAGATCCTCAATTAAGTGGGGGTTTTAAGTAGCAGTTTGCATGAAGTCCATAACAACGTCTAAAACACATAGAATGGGTGGCATGGAACAGATACATAGATGGGGCAAAATACCGAGAAGCTGCAGGGCAAAGACAAGCTCAGGGGAACATGGTCTGTAACCTGGGACACTGGACTGGCAATCCAGTCAGCCGGTGCTCATTATTAAAATAATGACTTTAAAAAGGGCAGCCAGCCAGCCACTCACTACCAGAGCACCCTGGACTGCCTCCAGATCATGGTCCTCAGGAAGTCAAAGAGGTTTCTCTGCAACAGAAGAGCCAGACAAACAGTGCAGCGCTGGGTTTGGTATGTAAACACTGACAGAGCACACTTTCCTCCAGGACCCAGATACCTGCTCAGCCCTCTCTCAGGACCTACATCTCCTACATGAAAATTTCACTCACTCCACCACAGGTTACACTGAGCAATCATGCAAGCAGGAGACGAATGAGTGGAAGAACTACGTAAATTCATTAGGTGCCACGCACAGACTGCATTTAGAGCACAAACGTGCAGAAAGGCCTGTCAGTGACTTGGAAATGTCACATGGAAAGTAATCGCCATTGATCTTAGCAAGCCAACAGTGTTCAGGATTAACCCTGAAAGTGGTGCAGGCAGGATTGACCCATGTCTAAAGCATGATTTTCCATTCCGATTGTATAAACTTACAGAAATGGGCTGCTAAAATCTCACTTTCTAAAAATATATTTTAATATAATTAGAGGCAAGATAGTTTATACTCTAGTCTGGTTCCTGCATAAACTGCATGGAGGTTAAATGCTAACTATTCTTGATATTAAAATTATATACTGAAAGCTTCCTTTGTCTTTTTATTAATATTCAAAAATTGTAGTGCTACCAGGGTGATGCTGAGCATTAATGTACCATAATCATCCTATACTCACCTGTTTATTGATTTTTCTCTGTCCAGAAACTGCTGCTCTTGCCCCACAGGAGGACCCAGTCACTGCACAAACATCTAAAAGGGCTGTAAATAGACCTGCTGAATAAGGCCGGTATAAATGCTCTCCAGAAATGTCACACCTCAGTTAAGAAAATGTTCTTAAGGTTGATAACAAAATGGATCTTAAAATGGTTTGGTACCAGCCAAATGCAGTCTGACATGCTTTTTTGTACTAGCCAGTGGGGCTAGACTTTGGTTTTTGTATTTGTCCTTTGTCTAAATGGTACGCGCTTAATTTCCAGCCCTGGCTGTTAAACAGGAACTTCTCACTAGACACCGCAGAGGGAATAAATGTCCTCTACACTGAGAGGGGGAGACACGGTCCTCTATGCTGAGAACCACACAACTTCTCTTCGTTATTGATATATCAAGTAGAATACTCATTTCTTGGTTTACTACACCCTTGTTTTGTTTTTCAAAAAAACTTGTTTTACTGATTTATGGATATAATTAATGTTCAATTCCATAATATGCGTTCACAGATATTAGTGGTGTGTCCAATGGTGGGCACTGGGGGTCACTGTTGTGTGACAGGGGGATTCAGCGAAACAGAATATCCAGACTGTATAAACATCCATGCATCTTCCAGCTGCTTATTTGGTTTAAGGTTATTGGGGACCTTGAGTCCGGCACAAGACACACGGTGGGGTGTGTCCTGGATGGGACGCCAGAGAATAGCAAGGCACAGACATGCTACAGGAAATTTTCCAAATAGCCTAACGGCATGGGTGTAGGAGATTGATCCAAGAAATGAAGCCGAAAACATAATAGGGTATACACTTGGTGCTATAATGTGCAATATCTATACTGAATGGGTTAGTTTATAGAAGCGCAGGAAGCAATAATCTGATTCACAAAGAGCTTTATTATCAACAAACAGTTGCACTGGTGAACAGATTCATCAGTGGTTCGCTGGGGTTGCCAGTCAATCAGGAACAAAACTGAATCTTGGATCTTGAGGTTTAGCCCTCCTTTTTAAAATAGCAGAATGGTCCTTAGAGCTTTTCTGCAAGTCAGGTTGTGCTTCTCCAATTTCCTCCAGAGTTAAATTGTTCCACAAGAACGAGTATAGAAAGTCCATTCATTCATTCGGCAGATAAACATTTTAAGAACATTTAATAAAAACTATGAGAAGTGAGAGCATTGGGAAACGCCTCAGATGGTGCAGAACGGCCAAAGGGAGAACTGGGAACGACTAAACCACCTACTGGGTTGGCAGCAGGAGTGACTAAAACAAAAAGACCACAGAAGCCTGACGGTATGTATAAAATATGCTGACAGAGAGCCATGTGTACAAACTTATTACAGTTTATGAAAGAGTGGTTCTGTTTAAGGGAGACAACGTAAGGCACATTTCTGGTAAAGACGGAGCCCTGATGTATCCCGACCCAGAATTACTACAAACAAATCTCCAAAATGTTACTCTGGCCCCCCCCTCACTTAGCCTACATCTCATTTGGCCTATAGCTCTCACTTGTCATGAGGCTTCCAACAGGATATCGTCTAAAGAAAGGGGGAGAATCCCAACTATCTTACAATCTGCAAGGGGGGGGGGTCAGAGAAAGAATAGTTCCAAGTTGCTCAGGGTCAAAGTGCTGAGGCCCATTGAAACAGCATTCAAGAATCTAAAGGGCAAGCTGCAGACAAGCTAAAAATGCAACACACGAAAAAGTGCAAAGTCTGTCAAGGCAAGCAGAAATATTGTGCTTTTTTCTAGTGGAAAAGCTTTCCAATGAAACCTGTAGGAACGAGGTAGGAACAGGTAGCTTACGGGGACAGTAGAAGATAAGACCTAAGCTGTCATTCTTTATGGAGGGATCTAGTAAACATATAGATCCAGAGCAGACCAGGAGTGTTAGTAGGCATCAGCAGTAGTAATGCAGTCATTGCATCTGATGATACAGGAGCCACTTCTCCAAGGCACCTTCACTGTGAAATGGCAGGATAAACCCTTTGGGTTGGGTAAAGAACTCTGGAAATATATGGAAAGGATTTTTCCCTGTCAGAATCTAGCCTGAGCTGTAATTCGGTGAAGACAACCGTTTTGACAATGAAGAGGGACAAAGCATTAAAAATTGAATGGACAGGTTTTGAGAGTATATCACTGTTAACATTTCTTTGCCTTAGGTGCAAACCTGAGCAAATACCAAGGAAAAAGAAAAAATACTAGATCTTGCACAAAGTGGCATTTGTAGAGATGATTTAAGGGGGAAGAACCACCACAACTGTGAGGAGAAGGAGACCTTCAGTCTTGGAGTCAGTATGGACAAATCCATGGAAGTCAGCAATTACTTGAGCAGAAAGATCAGAGATGTGGTAGGGAGCTTGGATTACAGTTGAGGCTTGAAGTCTGCTTGGTTCTATCTCTGAAGATGAACAGGAGATAAAATTCAACACTTATCCACTCAAAGGGAACCATCAGAGAACCGGGAATGAAAATATTACGGACGTTTTTTTGAAGCCATAGTTAAACTCCTGAATAAAGTTATTTTGACTACCAGCCACAGAGAGTAGAGTAGTGGCAGACAAGATCTTACCGGGCTGGAATGTAGGCACCGGGACAGTGTCCGAGTGCGAGCAGTGCAGAATGGGCCAATGGGCGGGGCACTAGCTGTCCTGGCCGGGCTGGAGATGGGGCTGTTCCTTGGGGGTCGACCAGGACTTCCACATGGGCTTCTAGAGGCCCTGCCAGACTTGAGGGTGCGCAGTTTGTCCCGGGAGCGGCGGGGGCTGGTGCTATTGCTATGGGAGTTGTGGGGCGTCTCCAGGTCCTCTAGCCTCTGAGTTAGCGCCAACTTCTGCTGAATAGCCATGCGGAGCAGCGAATTCAAGGTCTTCTTCTCATCTTCAGCAGCAGCCAGCTGTTTCTGCATAGTATCTAGCTGGGTCACATACTGGTCACATCTGGGAAGAGAACATCCCAATCATGGCCAACCCAACTCCACCATCCATACCCTGACCACAAAAGCAAGTGTTGCACCATCCCAAGTCCCTACAGCTCTCCGACTCAAGGGATTTGCTGCTGAAAACTGAAAAGGTCAATACATTCCCTAAGAAGAGCTTTCAAACAATACCAGGTCTGACTTAATCCAACAAAAATAAGGACAGTAAAATTTTATTAATTAATTATCTTCCTCATCGACCTGGGTTCAAGTCTCCACCATAGCTCCTTGTGTGCGGAGTTTGCACGTTCTCCCCATGTCATTGTGTCATTGCCTGTAGGTGTGCCTGAGTGAGTGAATGCTCTGTGGAGTGTCCCGTGAAGGGTGGGTGCCCCATCCTGGGTTGTTCCCTGCTTGTAGCCATAGCCTCAGGAATAGGCTCCAGCCCCCCCGCAACCATGAACAGGACAAGCAGTTACAGAAAATGGACGGACGGAGGGGTGAACTTCCTCACAGGAGACGACGCGCTTAATTTACAATGAAAATGAGAGAACATTGAGAAAGCAAACCACCACCAACGACTAAATGTTCCCACCGCTAATCCACAAATACCTGGCGGTATTCAGGGAGAATGTGCAGCATCTGCCCAGTCTCACCCTGACAAACGGCTGCATGTGACTTGCTCCCTCACAGTGGTGGGATCACAGAGTTGTGCATGTTGGTGGCTGACTGACATTTACACACCATGAGATTAAATCTCATTTATTATTGATTATTATAATCATAGACTGAATTCTGATATAGTTTTGTCAAATACTGCCAGTGCCAACAGTGTTGGGCATGAATTGGCCAACCATGTAGCACTTCTCTCAAATATCAATGAGACATATCCTTCCACCCTGCAAAAAGGGAATTTGCCGCTTAAACAACCTTTGCTATTGTTTGTTAAAAAAATGTTTCTCTAGTTATGAAATCATTCCATGTTTTAGCATGTTTCAATATTAAAGTGAAACTGGTGTACTCGAATAAGTAAAAACTATAACATATGCTACTTGGGTCTGAAATAAATCCATTATTATTATTCTTTAACTTCAGTCTAACATAGAAATCCTATTGAATCTAAGATTTGCCTTTTTTGTTAATAATGCTCTAATGTTTAAGAAATGTTTTAATAAATTTGAAATGTTAATGAGAATTTCAGGTGTGTGTGTGTGTAGGGGAGAGAGTGAAATGTGTTGAGACTAATATGAAAATAATTATCAATAAATTTATCATCAGATCAATTGAAAAATTAGTTGGATTAATCAAATGAAAAAAAATAATCACTAGATTAAATTGTTTAAAGAATAATCGTTTGGGACAGATATAATCAGGATACAGCGAGGCAGCGGGTGCAGCGAGGCAGCGGGTGCAGCGAGGCAGAACCGACCTGCTGGTAAACATGAGGCGGAGGGAGGAGAAGGTGGCTGCATCCTCCTTGAGGGCCTTTAGCTCGTTCCTCAGCTTCAGCATGGTCTCAGACACCAAACTCTTCTCTGCTTCGTATTTAGCCTTTAAGTTAGCCAAGGCCACCTCTGCCGTCTGGGGAGATAGATGGACAAGAGGGGGAAATGGTGTCAGTGAAATGGAGCGAGACTCAGAAGAGCCTGGCGATGCGTCGCGGCGAACAAGCAGGATGGCAGGCGTCTGTTCCTGCAAAGATGACAAGACATCAATAACGAAAACTCGGAAAAATGTTACGAGCATTTCCCTATAAAACATCTCTACCTGACATCAGGCTCGTGGAAAGCGTAGCAACTCCAGAATGAGCCCAACAAGCTTCTCAACACGTTAAACACTGTCGTCTCCTCAGCAAACAAACTAGCATACGTTTCAGTTGACTTATGAGATGTTTGAGGTACCTGTTTGTTGGCCTTAAGGACGGTCCTGAGGGTGGCAATCTGCTCCCTTTTGGTGCTGAGCATGGACTTGAGCTTCAGGATCTCCTCTAGGAGGCCTCCCGCATCCCGCTCCATGTCAAAGAACGCGTGGGACCACGGGGAGGTCAGTGTTCCCCGCTGTTGGCACAGCTCAATGGTGGCCTGCAAGTACGGAGAGTGAGTGTTTACTGAGACGCATCCACATCGCCGTGTAACACGGCATGGAAGAACACGGCACCAATCACTGAAAACAATTCTTAATAAAACTGGCCCAAAGAGTGGAGGACTGTGCTCTCAGCGGCCATGACGCTACCTGGAGGTGTCTCATCTGGCGGCGAATCAGCGCCACCAGACCGCGCACGTTACTCGGGTCAAAAACGTCCAGTGTAGGGGGCCCCGGGCAGCTGGCTGAGGAGTCCCCAGTGCCGAAGGAGGGGTCCACGGGGTAGGTCTTGCTCAGGGGCCCATGGCGGTATGGCCGACGCTGCCGAACACCCTCACGGTAATAGTCCAGCGTGACACGGTTGGGTGTGAGGTTGTTGCAGACACAGACATGGTGATAGAGGTTGGCCAGCTCCTCTGAGAAGGTCAGCAGTTCCTCCCGGGCCACAGTCAGGAGGCCCTCCGAGTCCATGGCCACCTTCCGGGTGGCACCGACCTCCGTCTCCAGCTCCAGGATGCGCTGCTGCTCCAGCTGGCTGGCCCGGATGCCCCTGCGGATCGTCTCTGCCAGCTCCTGAGCCTCGCCTCTCCACCGCTCCTTCTCATTGCGGTAGCGGCACTCCAATGCTTCATGCAGTGCCCTCGCCTCCCTCAGCTCCTCCCGCAGCTGTGGCACCTCCTCATCGCCTGGGAGGTCCACGCCCTGGCTCTCCACACACAGGACCGCCTTCCGGCCGACACCCTTCTGCAGGGCCTCTAGGCTCTGAGCCAGCGCCTCCATCCTGCCCTGCTGTTCAGTGAAGGCCTCTTGGGAGAGGGTCAGCTGCCTCTGCAGGTCCTGCACGGTGCTGGACAAGGCAGAGTTCTCCCTTTCAGCCTAGGGAAAGGAAGCAAGGGGGTCAGCGTGGGTTTATGGGACGGAGTGAAGAAGCGTTTAGAAGAGAGCTACTTTTATGTATACAAAGTCCACAGTGAAGATGCGCCTCAATGTTAAGACATTAACGAAAATGACAAAAACGCAGATATAAATGGAAACTGGAACCAAAAACAAAATGGGTCAAAGACCAGAAATGATGCCAGCTGTGCAATTATGGGTTCCAGGCCTGGTTCTGGTACCTGAAACAGCTGCTGTTTAAGGTCTCGGCTCTCGGAGTGGTGCAGCTCGCTTAGCAGGTCAGACACCAGGCCCGGGGCTGGTGCAAGGTGGGAGCCGTGGCCGACCGGGCCCACTGAGCCTTGGCCATTGTTGCAAGTGCTGTCCTGCTCCTCCTGCTCCCCACTGTTTGGGGAGTCCAACCGCTCCAGATGCAGCTCCACGGTACTGGAGGAACCGCAGTGCTGGAATGCCAGGCTGGAGATCTCCCTACGCAGACTATTCTTCTGCTCTCGCTCCTCCTTCAGGGCCTCCAGCGCCTCCTCCAGCTGGCGCTCCATGATCTGCTTCAGCCGTGCCGCCTCCTCCAATTGGGTCCTTAGCATGTCCTGCTTCTCCTGCTTGTGGACCAGCTCCAGCTTCAGGGCCTCAAATTCCACCTGGTCACGCAAAGTCCCATAGGTGTACATTATACTTAGGTGTGAATAAACAGTAATGCACAGCCACTGATGACAGGAGTGATTTAAAGATTTCTCCTCTTGAGTTTTTCAAACCAGTCCTGAGAGTTGGGAGGGAGCAAAAGCATAGACCACTTGGGAGTCGCCAGGACTTCGACAAAAGAGGGACCAGGGAATGGCTTACCCAACAGACATGTGTTACACCAAGCTGTAGAACAAAAGATCAATTCTATTACTAACCACTACTATTAACTATTACAGCTGTGGGTCACATCTCCCCATCGAACCACCAAACTGCTTATACATTGAAACTCCGAACGTTGTACAGTACAATCCCAGATCTGTGACTTTGGCTGCTGTATTTGTATACAGCAAATCATTGAAATATTTATGTCTTTCATATTGTGCTCTTACGTTGTGCATTTTGTCGATCTTGTCTACAGCTGCTGCTGTAAACACCAGAATTTCACTTCATGAGGTTAAAGTTCCTTATTAATGAAAATACACATAACTATGATTGATAAGCCCTGAAAACTGTGACTGATTACATTCTGTAGCACAAATGCATTCCATGTTTTCTGATCACACTCCCCCACCTCCCATCTCTTCTGCCGTTAGGTCAGCACATGGGCCTCGAGTAAACAAAACTTTCAACTGGCCTTTGTCGTTTGGAACCCTGACTGCGCCTATTGTTGACAAACAGCTGACAGTGTGTCTCCCACAAAGAGGACTTGTTCTCAGTAGTTGGACCTTGAAACAAAAATGTTTGAAATGTCCTGGTAAAATGATCGCTGGTACACACATTTAACAATGCTCTCTTATTGTGCAGGGAGCACTGAGACAATAACTGACAGCATTTGGGAAGCTGGAAAACATGGTTAGATGGGTGGAGCAGCAGTTTATGAGAGTGCTGGTCAACAAATTCCAGGACAGGCTCTGACCCATGTGGCCCTGGGAACTATAAGAGTTTAACACTGCAGCCAGAGATCAGGCAGCTTCTTCACCGATCTGTGGCTGCGACGCATTACTCCAAGCATGAAGCTCAGTTTCTAAGTTCCTTTCAGACTGTGATGGGGCCACAGAAGACGTCAGCTACATGCCGTGGCTGTGGAGAGCTCAGGGCGGGGCCTAACCTGGTTCTCCCTCAACATGGAGACTTGCTTCTGCAGCAAGATGTTCTCCTCCTCCAGTTCGCCGTTGTCCTGCAGCAGTCTCACCTCCCGTAGCTTGAACTCCTTCACCTCACTACACAGATGGTCCTTCTCCTCTCCCAGGTGCTCGCACTCCTGATGTAAACACTGGGTTACACACATGGGGACGTCTCCAGAAAACGTTCACCATCTCTTACAACTTTAGCCATAGGAGCTGGATGGCTTGATTTGTTATCGTGGAGTTTTACTTGGATGGAGGGAGGAGTAACCAAGTGCATCAGATTAAGCCACGAGACAGACCCCCCCCCCCAAACCGTGAGTGTTATCCAAATGGAGCCTCGATGCTGTGCACCAAGCAATTACCGTCACGGTCTTTCGTACCATTTGAGATGTTTGTATATAATGGGTTGAATGCTGAAAAACTGCTACGCTCCTCAAAGTAATGCAGAGAGCACACAGTATACACACTAGATTTGGGGGCAGAGGAAGTAGGCCTAGCCCACAGGAAGTGTCAGTAACAGCGGCAGTTCTGGGGGGGCTCTGACATCATGCATGCCCCCCTAAATTCATATGCTACTTGGCTCTGAAATAAATTCATTATTACTATTATTATTATTCTTTACATTTATACATGTGGGCTACATTTTTCTGCGCTAACAACAGGTGAAACACAAACACAAGCACATTTTCTTGACAGACTCCCAGGCACCAGGTGGTGAAGTTGCTTCTGCTAGTGAAAAGTTGGACGACAGGAAAAAATAATAATGAAGTGCGTGGAAGCAAACAGTCTCAGCAAGGAATCGGAGTTTCATATCTGGAAAAACTGTAAAATGTGACCGCAACACACTGCTAAAATAACATTGATTTTCAAAATTGTCTTTCGTTTCTTACTGCGGGCAGGTTACCGTAAGTAATGCTTGGAGGACATTAAGGTCAAATTCATCTGGGGGGGGGGGGGGGGGGGGGGGGGGGGGGGGGGGGGGGGGGGGGGGGGGGGGGGGGGGGGGGGGGGGGGG
>JABFDZ020000131.1:24185440-24195855 GCA_019775955.2 Pollimyrus isidori | reverse complement strand
TTCCGATCTGTTTCTTACTGCGGGCCGGTTACCGTAATTAATGCTTGGTGGACATTAAGGTCAAATTCATCTGCCCCCCCCCCCCCCGCAACAGAACAACTGGCCCAAGTCTGCCCCCCCCCAGGTGAAATGGTCTAGAACTGCTACTGGTCAGTAGTTCAGGGAATCCAACAGCTGGCCTGGCTAACAGGACTGACCACAGAACAACTCAGCAGCAATAATTTCAGCCAGCCAATCGCAGAGTAATGTCCCTAAGCTGTCCACATTGTGTACGCCATTATGAAAGGGAATGCATGTTTGCATGTGGAAACTGGAGCAGAGAAAACATAATCCTATTATTGCACACAGTCAGAATAAGGACTACTCCTTAGACTGACACACACATAATCTCCGCTTAACAGAGGCCTGTACTGTACCTCGCCAGCTGTGTGGCATTCCTACCTTCTTCAGCTGGCTGGTCAGCGCCCCCAACCTGTCGTTCTCGGCGTGAACATTGGTCAAGGTCACATGGCTCTGCCGCAACTCGGCCTTCAGCTCCTCCATGCGAAGTGTCATGGCCGCCTCCATGCTGGCCGTCTCCTCAAGCAAGCTCTCCTCGCGGCTCTCCCCGTCAGCCGCTGCCCGCTTATGGCTGCTCATGGAATCCGCCAGCGCCTGCAGGGGGGCGAACATCACGACATTTCAGTGCCCCAGAGCTCCCTGGACCATGCTGAGGAGCCCCCTGGACCATCCTCACTCAGGATTGTATCTGACATTTTTTATGCTTAGTTCTGTTCCTCTGAACTGCTCATTATAACAAACTGCCAAACCAAATACTGACAGCAGGGCATTCAGTGCAAAGTGGACATTAAAGCTCTAACCCAGGGGTAGAGAACCTGACTCCGGGGGCTGGTGTGGGTGCAGGTTTATTGGATGACCACTCAATCAGCCAATAATAAAACAGTGGTTCTCAGCTCCAGTCCTGGAGACCCTCTGTGATTGGCTGATTGAGAGGCCATCCCAAAAACCTGAGCCGGCTCTCCATGGATCAGGCTCCCCACCCCTACTCTAAACAAAAGGAGCAGGTAAAAACAGGTATACCGTTACCAGGAGGTATTATGGTCCGACTGCAGCTGAGAGTTTTCCTACTTCTGCCTTAAATTGTAAAATGGAAGTTGTTTGCCTAATCAATGGTTGTAGGCCGGGGCAATTTAAGAGTGTCAGTGTACAGTAGACAGGAGGTCATTGATAAGGTCAGACATGAGGCACGGGCTTGACACAGACAAGGCCTCAAGTGACTGCCTCCACTGCTGACCTCTCTGAGCTGCTGCGCCTCCCGCCGGAGGACTTCCAGCTCCTCCTCCTGCTGGCTGTGCCTGCTCCTCAGGGCGGCGCTCTCCTCCAGGACGGCCAGGCCATAGCGGGCCGCTTGCAGCTTCTCCTCGTTGGCCTCCTGCAGCTCCAGACTCAGGCGCTCCAGCTCCGCCCTCAAGGCGCGGTCACTGCCGCCGCCAGCAGCGTCACCCCCCTCCAGCATGTCGCCCTGGTCGCCCCCTCTCCCTCGGTCTCACTGCGGCCGCCGGCCACTCAGCATCTTCTCACTATGGAGGGCAAGCAACAGATAGGAAGGTACTGTAACAGCGAATTCATCATGCCAGTGCTGCTATGATCAAGAGGCCCTGCCAGATCCCAATCGCCCACTCACTGCTCACCCCATCATCACATTTAGAAATAAAGTACCTGGTGTAAAATTTATATACATTTCCTGTTAAAGCATGCTTAATTTCTGATGAATTCATATTTTACCAGCAACACTGTGCTGTACATTTTCTTTTATTCTGATATTTGTTGGTTTTCAAGGAAACTACTGTGCTGGGAAATCTGACACGCTGCTAGACTACAAAAACAAACATCTTATTATATGCAATATAGTCATTGAATAATGAAAACTATATCTAGTAGAATGTTTCATATAGATTGATGTATGTACATCAGAAAAAAATTAAATGTGACAATAAGAATCTTTGAATATCATAAAAAAGATGCAGTTCCTATTTGCAATGAAGGGTCCAATACTCTTTCTGAATAAGCCAGTTGGGTCTCTGAAACCATTCAGTTCTTGATGGCAAACTAGCAATCACCACACAGAACGGAAGACTTCAGACCAGCAGAAAAATTCAGGACTTGCTTTGTAAACGTTTTAGTCAACAGAAGAAAAACAAAAGCACTTTGTTCACAGACTAAAAAAAATCTCATCTAATCCCTGAGCTCAGGGGAACCTGGAACCTAAGGAAAAGTGGTCAGTTTCTCCAAGTTTTACTCACTTTCCCACTAGATAAAGACAGCATTACATAAACAAGTACAGTTTTCACCTCAAGCTACATTAGTATTCCATGCGTGCAGCTAATGTAAGAAGAGGCTGCACCACGTTTGATACAGGCGCTGGTGTAAATTTACTACTGGACTGAAGGGAGAGGAAGGACAACGCAGAATCCTTTAAGCCTATTATGGGAACAAAACAGCCAGCCAGAATCCAGGGTCCAGTGTGACCAAGACCTGCTGACACATCCGTAGCAATGGATTGGATGAATGTGCAAACTGCTAGAAAGTCTCTTTGACCCCTGGGATTTAGACACTTAGAGCCACCAGAACAACTTTTGCTGCCCATAGAAGTATAAATCTCCACATAACCCCATGTCATTGTTTCAGTGCAGTCTTCGGGTTCAAACAAAATACCACAAACAGCCACCAGGTAAGCAGACCACTTAAACACCTGAGGTTCTTCAGAACGGCCAAGACTGTGACAATCACCACAACTGGTTAATTTGCAATAAGAGGTGTATGTTTCTGCAATACACAAACACTAAGGCAAGGACGGAACAATTCGAGGAAGGTGAATGATGACACGAAATATAACTTAACTTCACAACCACAAGAGGTAATATCCGTCCTTTGACCGTCAATCCATCAGATACAACCTCGAATATAAATCATAATCTCTGCAATACCAATGACAGGCAAAGTTGGTTTGCAAACCGAAACAACTGACCCTCCAAGGCCTCCACAAGAACACCGTTAAAAATTCAGGTTCATTATGCGGCTAGATAATAACCGGTTTCTATTAACCTGGGCAAGCTCACCTTTGGTGTAGGATTTCAGAAGAGCGGATCTCCAACATAGCAGTTTAGCTGATGTGTTTAGTTGTCCCATCCAGCGGACAGAAAAAAATGCTGTCGGATACGGCGATGAAATAACGCACGCAGAATTACACAGCCGATCTGCTCAGCGTGACGGAGCCTGCAGGCTGGGGAGGGCCATGTGCAAGCATTATGCTCGTCTCTCACCTCTTCACTGCAGCTCTATACTTCCAAAAGGCGCACATTGCTTCTGTACTCCTTCTGCTTCGGTACTATCCTCAACGATGACTCCACAGTACTGTCGCATCCGGCCGGCCGAGGTCACATAGCGACTAATGCATCTTGAATTCCCTTTATCCTCACCTCGCTTTGGGATATGCTGATACTGACCACAAGCCCGACCCCCCGCTTGCTAAGTAACGTCACCTTCCCCCAAGTCATTGCGATGGATGGCCGCTCATCCACCATAAACGCCGGTACTGTCCTGAAACACGAGAAGGACAGTTATGCATACAAACGGAGACACTCACGGTAAGATTAGATGGTATCAAATGAGTCGGGTTACAGTCTGCAAATTTTTGTACCGACAGTGTTCAAATATATCTTATAATTACGGTTATGTTCATACCAGGCCAATTAAGAAGTTGGCAGTCTAAGAGTATTTTCTTCTGCTTTCAATGGGAATTTATACAAGAGGATGCATTATGAAAAAAGTACATGGTCTAAAATAGTTTTAGTAAATACCCAGTTGTATTCGCTGGTTATGCTATGCGTGAATAAAATCATAATAATAAAATTAAATGTTGGTATTAATTGAAAACTATTAAATAATTATATTTTATATTACGTGCAATACAATATGCATGTTTGTCTGTTGCATAGACTTTTACTTTCGTCGTGGTTTCATCACTACGCCTATGCCGATGACTTTCACCGTGCAGCATAAACTCCAATTTATGTGTAAAACATTAATATTAGTTGAAGTTGCGATGGGGCGTGACATCCTTCTAGTGACACCCGGCTACTTGTCCGTGATTGGATATTTAAGCACGAATCGCCCGTCCAGCCATGCGTATTTAAGGCCCACCCATTTTATGATGCAATTTCCTCCTTCAGGTGACGTGACCGGGTCTCATCCGATTGGCTGTTTAAATCGGAAACGCGCTGTGCAGTCATTCCTGTGTGTAATTACCGGTCCAATTTAGAGATTTGACAAAGTGGGATGCCACAACCCCCCAAACCTGAATATGAAGATCGTCACCTGGAATATTAATGGCATACGGACTTTTAAAGGCGGGATTAAGAAGGCGCTGGAGTCACTGGACGCCGACATCATCTGCTTGCAAGAGACGAAAGTGACGCGTAAGATGAGCGTGCGCTGGTGTCCGGGTTTTACATGTTTTCAAGGCGCACGGTTTGCTGCTGCTGCATGATGTCAAGTGCAGTACCAAAGTACGACGGGAAGGCCATGAAGCGGGCTTCGGCATACCACAGCCAAAAAAGTGTTTTACGAAATACTCCGTGTTGTATAATCAGACACTACAATAGTATAGAAACAACAAGTAGTTCATCAGTAACATCTACCGTGATCGATTGCCCCGAATAGGAACAAAAGCACATGATGGTGTAATAGGTGCATTTGTTTATAAACATAACTTTCTAGCCTCATGATTATTTTTGTTTCTTAGGAGATCTGTTGAATGAGAAAACTGCCATCATAGAGGGATACAACTCTTTCTTCAGCTTCAGTCGAGGTCGTAGTGGGTATTCTGGTGAGCCGCCCTACTAACAATGACTTACTGCATATTTCCACAACATTACAACTCCATACCTATGCAGAAGGAACATCTATTTTGTTTTTAAAGGGGTGGCAACATTCTGCAGAGACAGTGCCACTCCAGTTGCTGCAGAAGAAGGATTGACAGGACTGCTGACCAATCACGATGGAGCTGTAGGGTGTTACGGTGACCAGAATGACTTTGAAGATGAGGAGCTACAGTCACTGGATAATGAAGGAAGAGTCATCATCACACAGCACAAAGTGAGGTAAGGACCTATGGAGGTGTTAAGAACCTGTGTGTGTGTAGGCCGGATGGTGACCCAATATGAGCTTAGCAGAATTCTAGAAGGATACATCCCACCTACACCTCCAGTGAAACACTCCAACCAAAACAGCCTAATCTACCACTCTAACATCAGCATTTTTATCACAAGCACAATTTTAAGGAATCCATGAGAAGTAACATAACCCATCGCTCGAAACTCTCGGCTTTCTGCTGTGTCTTACCTCCTGTGTGGTTGTGTAGGATCTGGGTGATGATTAGAATGACCACCTAATCCATGTCAGGAGGGACACTGAGCTACGACAGGGTTTGTAAACTATCATTTCAATTAAAAGGACCTGAATTTCACTTAAGCACTGAGTTTTTTCTGTGTGCTGATTGGTTAGTCTCCGATAACCATGCATGTGTTATTAATGTTAATGTGAAACAGCTGGATGAGTCTTTCAATCAAGGACACATACCAGTAAAAGTTCAAGAAGAACCAAACAATTTAGCCAAACACAGGAGCCATTCAGTTTTAAAGTAGTTTGTAAAACCTGAAGTAGCTCATGGTATCACTCCTGACATGGATTAGCTGGTCACCCTAGTGGTTATTTATAAATAAAAATATCCTTTTAACAAGTTCACTTCATTTAAATCATCACTGATCTCACCTGCAATCCAGTCATGAAAGTCCTCCTTCTTTGTTATAATGAAAAGCAGGAAAAAGGCATTTTATTTCTAACCTGGGCTCGCCTGATCTGTTGCACATTGAAATGAGGAAGTCGTGTGACCATGAGTAATGCTGTCACGGAGCTCTGCGTGTGTTCCTTCTTTCAGTGGGTAACATGAGCCCCTGCAAATCTGAACCAGATACATTTTCAGATCTTCTAGTCTATCAGAGACCACTGCATTCATTATCCGGTAGACCTGGTCTTGATCTCATATATGTCAAAATGTTAACAATAATAATGATGATTTATTATTATTGTTATTATTATTATTGTTATTATTATGTTCCATTGCTCGCCAGTTTCTTTATCGTGCCCGTCATTTAATCCAGATGGATATCTTGCAGAAACAGTTCAGGTTACAGGGTGTTTTTTTCAGGCATACGGATCTCTGGCCTTTCATCAGGCCTGCATCCCAACACGAGTTTCTCCCCCATGCTTTGTTTATTCTGGGGAGTGAACTGCAACTCTGAGTCAGTGTACTGTGACCTGCTGTAATCTGGCTGGCTTCAGTATCCCAGTGTGACTGACCGCTGTCCATGTGAACTCGGTCATGTCAGCGGGATTGGAGTGTTTCTGTTTGCTCCAGGTGCGAGGACCACGAGGAGACGCTGACGGTGGTGAATGCGTACTGCCCGCGAGCTGACCCAGAGAAACCGGAGCGGAGAATCTTCAAGCTGCGCTTCTGTAAGCTGCTTCAGATCCGCGCTGAGGCCCTCCTAGGAGCAGGGAGGTGAGTGTGTCGAGAGTGGCTTAAGTGGTTGGGTCAGCCCCTCCGGGAATGACCTGGCTTTGTGCCTTTCCCTCTCTCCTGCACAGCCATGTGATTGTTTTGGGCGACATTAACACCTCCCACAAGCCGATAGACCACTGTGACCCCGACGACATCGTAAGTGTCTGTCCCAGCGTTCTGAAAGGGGGACGGATATCTACACAAAATGAAACGGCACCATTAACGCAGATGAGGACAGACTTAAATTCACTGACATAATTTTAAAAATTGCAAATTTACTGTATGCTTTCAGGTCGATTTAGTATGTATTTTTAAGACTTTCTAAATAAACCTGCTTTCATTTTCTTGTATTTGTGAAGTTTTTAATATTTTTCACATCTACCAGGATAATTTCGAGGAGAACCCTGGGAGGAAATGGCTGAACAGCTTTTTATCTGGAGAAAGTAAGGAGGGTGAGGAGGAGGAGGAGGATGACAAGGAAGATGAGGATGAAGAGTACAGACCGGAGTCTCAAATGGCTGGCAGGAAATTTGTGGACATGTTCCGGTACTTTCACCCAACACGTGAGGGTGCCTTCACATGCTGGTCCACTCTCACGGGGGCCCGACAGACTAACTATGGTACAAGGATTGATTACATCTTTGCCGACCAAACCCTGGCTGAGACCCAGTTCCTGGGGACTGACATAATGCCAGAGGTGGAAGGGTCCGACCACTGTCCAGTCTGGGGCCACCTGAGCTGTGCCCTCCTGCCCAGTCCCAGATGTCCGCCACTATGCACCCGCTACATGCCCGAGTTTGCAGGCAGGCAGCAAAAACTGTCCCGCTTTCTGGTCAAGGTGGATCAACAGACCCCAAGCGACTCCAAGGACCGTCTGCCTGGTTCCCAAGAGTCAGGGGAGATTTGTGAAAACATCAAACCCATTGAGGGCACCCCAAGCTGCATGAAAAGGAAAGCAGGGGCACCAGAACAGCATGGCAACAAGGGGAAGAGGAGCAAGATGTCCAATAGCTTGTTAAAGCCCCAAGGAAGCTTGTTAGCGTTTTTCAAACCCAGATCGAATCTGGCTGACCCACTGAGCTCGGCAGCCTCAGGGAAGAACGAGGAACCAGCACCAACTTCAGTGACGGTGGATAAACCGCAGCCTATCACAGACAGACCAGCATCCAGTCAAGGTGTGGGATCACCCGTCAGCAGGGAGGCCCCTAGTAGGGTTCGGGGTAGCGGTCAGAAGGAGGATAGCAATAGTGGAGAAGCAGGTGCCCAGGGATTCTGGAGGACGGTTCTGCGAGGCCCGCCACAGCCGCCACTTTGCAAGGCTCACGAGGAACCCTGCGTGCTGAGGACGGTGAAGAAGGCGGGGCCAAACCTGGGACGCCAGTTCTTTGTGTGTGCCAGGCCACAGGGACACGCCTCCAACCCAGAGGCACGCTGTAACTTCTTTGCTTGGGTAGACAAAGACAAATAGCAAGGAGTGGCCTGGAATGGGGAGTGGCCTGGAATGGGGAGTGGCCTGGAATGGGGAGTGGCCTGGAAGGGGGAGTGGCTAAGAGTCCACTGGTCAAGCCTGTTCATTCTCATGATTTCAGAAATACACGGAAGGGGTACTGTGCTTAAATGTGGACATAGTACTGTGATCATCACAAGCTGTAGGTGATGACAGATAACTGTCAGTAGAATATTCCTGGCCCCATGCATTGTGAAAACAGTCCCTATTTGTTTTAATTCACCCCTGTGATCATGTCTACTTTATCGGTTGATTTCTGGTTCAACTTTTTGCAGAAATAAAGTATGTCTTTTTTTTTTTTTTTTTTTAATGTTTTGCTCTTTTCAAACTTGCTGGTTTTTCAGTGTTAGTCAGTGGAAAAATGACAATTTGAAAGAACAGAAATGGATATTAGTATCGGCTGGGAGAAGGTGACAAAGTGGCTTCCCAGCGCCCCCTAGTGTACTGACCTCCAGTCATTCACAAAGGGACAGAGTGGAGAGCAGGTTGAAAATCTCGGTTAAAATACTGAGGGTTCTGGGTAGTTTTTGGGTAAAGAAATAAGATGTCATTTATGAATGATCCTCTTATTTTCTCTGCGAGACAAAAAAATTATCTCTCCTACCCAAAGGAAAGTGAAATGCAATGTTGCAATTTCATGGAGAAAAAAAAAAGATTTTATGGTTTATACAGTCAGCACAAAAATTAAATTCTGCTAAAATCTGTTAATGCTAGAGATGCACCGATTGTGTTCAAGCTACCTGCACTTTGCCAAAACCCAGTGAAATCATTCGCGCTTGAAATGTGTGGTGCAGATATAACATTATGGTGTCAGAACACGTTTAGGACAATAGCAGACTCCACGATCGTGCAAAGGAAAAGGGTGATTTCTAGTGGTATGTATGAAGTACAGTATGTACTTAAAATTAATTTCTTACTTTCCCATAATGTATAAACAAATCTTTCTGAAAGATAAGGTCCAAGGCTATTTCCAGACAAAACTTGGCCAACTTTTACTAACATTTTCAAATCCATGTGTTTTTTTGTTTTATTTTTAAACCAGGTTCGACAGGACATAACTCACTTTTCCCCAAATGCATCAAGAAATATTTTTTTTTGTCGAAATCAATAATACTCAAGACATAGGTAAAAATGTATTGTTAATCCTAAGCAGATAAAAACGAGACAAGATTTCCAGAGCTAATGATGTTTAGTATTTTGAGATGAACAAATTGAGGAGACAATGTTAGAGTTATATTGAAATGATATAATGAGCCCAGTTGAATACAAATTCATAGCATATATACACCACATGAGTTTCACTATGTGTACATTGCAAATGTGTCCTCTCCTATGAGGTCTTAGTAATTCCTGGCCCAGTTCTTGAAGAGAGAGTCATCTGCTCTGGAGTGTTCCTTTGTTCTAATATGGATTCAGTGCCATCCAGATAACAAAGGGTTTATAAGTGGAAATGTCTAAGATATGGTACAATATTATAGGTAGCCAGTGTAGGGTTCGGCAGTTGTAGCCATTCTCCATCTTATCCTTGCAGGGGTGTGAGTCATGGATATCATGATAAATTCAGGGGGTCCAGAATTTGTCAGGAATTTGTTGGTAAATTTAAGTGAGCGTTTGAAGTTGCCAACATAAGCAGGGGTCCCAAGGTCATGTTTTATCAGGGGCCCTGGTGAGTGGCAGCTGCATACTTTCTGTCATTAGTGTTACATCAGATGATTATCCCTAAACTAAATATAATCAGATGAATCCAATGGGACAGATCACAAAATTTTCAACAATCTTATAAAGCAAAAGTTGGTTATTTTTTGGCAAAGTAGGTCGTTTACGACATGTAAGGTAATTACTAGGTAGATCAGTTGGGAGAAAAAGTATTAAGATAAATACATTTTTTCACTCTCTCACCCTCTGTCTCTCTCCACCATATTCCTTAATCTGGCTTTCAATCTTCCACTCAGCTATGTGTGCATGTGGGTGTTTGTACGTGACGGACAGTAAGGAAAAGGTAAATCATTTAACCTTGCTGGCCATCAGTACCGTCACTGTAAGGCAGTTGGTGGAGTTATTAAGAATATATGAAAGACTCACAAATTCTGGTCCAAGCCCAGCTGTGCTCTAAAAGGGTAAGTTGATCCAAGAATGAATTTTCAGAGTCTCTGCCTGCCAGTTTGGACTCGCTGAACTGGTATCGCGAATAGTAAGGAAGTCTTGCGTGAGACAGTAGTGAGACACAGAGGCATGAGTTCTTCAGCTCCATAATGTGCATGTACAGTATGTCAGTCTTTAAGTTCC
>JABFDZ020000131.1:24171796-24182171 GCA_019775955.2 Pollimyrus isidori | reverse complement strand
GAACCGATCAACCACTCTGCCTTTCTTTAGGACCAGAGACCTGGATTTGGCTGGCTTGAAGCTCATCCTCGCCCATGGAGTAGCCATCTGCAGCCAGGAACAGAGGTTGTAATCACTGTGAAGTTGTCCGTGAAGGCTTTTATGGGGGGTTGGCGAGTGCCAGATTTTGATAGAGGTCCTCTGCACTCTACCTCTGGTGAATTCACAATCATGTTCATAGCCAAGGAGAAGAGTGGCACTGAGATGGTGCAGCCTGTTATAATACCCTTCTCCAGGCGTTGCCACTTGCCAGGCAGATGTTAATGATCCTGATGTTATACCCTCAGTTGGAAGTTGCCTTGATAATCCAAAATGAGGTTGGTGATATTCTCTGGCACATGTCTTGTCAGTGCAGTCTCAACCAGCTTATGAGGAATGGATCCATAGGCATGAGTGAGGTCCAGCCAGAGTGTTGCCAAATCTCCTCTGTTTTCCCTTGCCTCCCTGATCAGCTGGGATACCACTCCAGTGTGTTCCAGGCATCCCGGTACACACACCCATATAAAGATTATCTGAAATGTATAAGAAGCATGACCTGTCCGGGTATAGCTGGGACGGCTGGTTTTCTTCACTAGTCCTTGGTTTATCTGGTTTCCTGTGTGTATGGTTATAGCCTTACTGTTAAAGTGTGGTTCAGCTTCTCTCACCTCAAGGACCAAGTCCGTTACGTTCCTGTATCCTCTACTGACCCCTGCAGAACGCCTGGCTCCACCGTGGATCTTAGTTGCCCCATCCAGCCCAGCAAGCTCTCAGATCATAATGAATGTGATCAATGCCATGATGGAGGACCCACCTTTACTCTCTTCCTTATATGAATTCTTGGGTGTGCCTTATTACAGTGAATGGAACAAAGATTTTTCAGGAATGATGTCTGGGTCTAATGTGTTGTGAACAATGTGAGGCTTGTGTTCAAAAGGGGGGGAATATGGAAGGAAATTTGAAAGTGTCATGTCCTCCCTATCTGCCCCTCCTGTTTCTCCGTAGTGGTTCTAACTAGCTAAATTAAATTAAAATTTTAAAAATGTAATTAAATGACGTTTTAATCATTTTATTTGTAATGTTGGGGGGATTGTCACACTTAGGCAATGTGGAGATTGTGTTTTTAATTAATCATTATTATTTTCATTTTCTTTTTGGCAGAAAATTCCCATGATTATTTGCACTGTATGTAAAGCACCTTGAGCTGCATTCAGATGTATGGTAAGGTAGATCAGCTGGGAGAAAAACAATTATGATACATGCAGCTCTTCACTCTCTCTCAATCACAGTCTGTCTCTCTCCACCGTATGCCTTAATTTCACTTTCAGTCTTTCACTCAGGTATGTGTGTATATGGGTGTGTGTATGTGACGAACAATAAGGAAAAGGTAAATAGTTTAGCCTTGCTGGACATCAGTACGGTCACTGGAATGTGGCTGGTGGAGGTATTAAGAATTAATTAAAAATACATGAAAGAGTCACGAATCCAAGCTCGGCTGCGCTCAGAAAGGGTAAGTAAATCCAAAAGTAAATTTCAGAGTCTCTGTCGGCCAGCTAGAACTGGCTTAACTGGTATCGCCAATAGGCAGGAAGTATTGCATCAGACAGTAGTGAGGCACTGAGACATGAGTTCTTCAGCTCCATAATGTGCATGTATGTCAGTCTTTAAGTTCCTCCTGGCTGTCTCTTTGTTACAGATGCTACTAATGTTCATTTTGGATCAGGTATCTTTTTTTTTTTCTGTTTATGTAACGATTTACTTGTAATATTGTGAAACGTGTGTTCTCCTGTCATCTGATCTGAAAAATTTGATAGTGTAAGAGATGCTTCGATCGCTGGTACCAAAATATTCAAACCCTCAAAATTGACAAGTTAAACAAACTAGTCTCAATTAGAAGCTCCTACCACTGAGAATGACACCAACATTGTAGATCTGTGTGCATCTGTAGATGAGTGAACAAACTGCAGGTTATATACAGTATATGATATATGACAGGTTGATCCCTTTCAATTGAAATGCACATCTTACATTTTATTTTCTTTTTTGTAATTGTCATCAACTTAGTTCAACTTAGTCCATCAAGCAAAATGTCTGTTCTATCCATATCTGTAAGTTACACTTTTCTGATGTTAGAACTATATTGACCACGAATTGGCTGAGATCATGCTTTTCTTGGTTTTCTTTGTAGCCCCACCAGGTCTGAGACCATCTAGGTTTCACTCAGAGCAGAAACCTTTATGCCAGGGAAATTAGTACCTTATCGGACCCAGTAGCAACATCATGGAAATGGAAAAACTTTCGAATGGCATCCCTTACTCTGAGCATGTGATCATTGACTCTAGGTGAGATGGGCCTAGTGATGAAATGATGGGGGGGAGGCAGAGGGCCAATTAAAATCAACAGCATTGTGTCATACAAATGGAGCACTATTTTTATTGTCATAAGTTGTAAATAAATATGTTTGAAAACTGAAATTGAATAGGTGTACAGATGAAGTAGCGACTGTATTGCCAAGGGTTTGTGATGATGAAGCCACCCCAGAAGAACGTCAGGAGTTCCTGCCTCATAAGCCTGATGAGAAAAGCCAGAGTCAGTTTACTGACGTGAGTATGTGTCCTGTAAACAGAGAGGAAGGAGTTAATATTTCCCTGCAGAGCAATATCTCAGTATAGATCAGAGTATTCGGTGAATGCTGTAAGAGGAGATCATTTTGACAATTATATAAAATAAAGCGCAAGAAATAAGCGTGTTATAATTTCTCAAATGTAAAGTTGGTTTCTTTGTCCAAATGCAGTTTGTTGGAAAGACCTCTTTGGGAATGTCCATCTTCAACTTCAGTAATACCATCATGGGTAGTGGAATTCTGGGCTTGGCATACACCATGGCCAACACTGGCATCATCCCCTTTGTGTGAGTAAACTACAGTAGCTGAAAGTATCCACACACACACACACACACACACACACTACGAAAGAGCAGGTCTATTAGGATCTGCTGGGAAGTCAATGAGAGCTCTGCATAGGAGCACATATCTCATTTAATGTTGCACTGCATGGTTCACTAACTCACATAAACTTACTACTGTAAGTGAAGAAAGAGGAGCTTATAAACCACAGCTGGTGGTACAGCCAGGCATTGTTAGTCACAGCCTGGTTTAGCCTAAATAGAAAAGCAGGAAAAACAGTCATAATTAATATCCATCCCACTCACTGTGGGTTTTGTAGGTGTTAGCCACACATAATAGAGTACCCAGAGGGCTGTGGAATTAGCACTACATGGTGTGTGCAGTGTGTCCATGCCTCTCTGTGCTCTTCAGGATTCTGCTGACCAGTATTGCCGCCTTGTCTGCTTACTCAATTCACCTTCTCCTGAGAAGCGCCGGTATTGTAGGTAAGCTGTTCAGATCATGCATTATATCACAGACCCCACCTGGCTGGGTAAATTGCATCCACTGTTCCGCCAGGCTTCATTTACTAAGATTAGCATAGATGACCAGCTAATCTATTTACTATGTGCCTCAAGGATAAAGTCTTGCTACATTTGGAAACATGCTAATGACATACATGGTATAAACGGTCTGCAACGGAATTTCGATGACTTGTTAGTAACACATGTTCTATGGTTTATCTGACTCGCAGGGATCCGTGCCAATGAACAGCTGGGCAATCAGGCTTTCGGTGCTCCGGGGAAAGTGCTGGAGGCTTGTGTTATCACCGTACACTACACTGGAGGTGAGTCGCACAAGTGGGAGGAGCATCTGGCCTCCTGACTGCCCGAAAGCTGTGAGGTTACTGTTATAGAACAGGGAGATAATGCTACAAAACCATTAGGGTAACCTATACCAGGGGAAAAAACACACGCAGAGGAAACTTATTCTGATAACATCATAGAGTCATGTGACCAATGCTGCATGCTCCGTGTTGTACTGTGATGTGCTGGCAAGTCTGAAAACCATGATCATTAATCATTAAGTAAATTACATCCATGTAGACAATGTTCACAGATCAGGCATACCCAGGAGTATATATATTGAAATATATACATTTATACAATATATACATTTCTGTTATGGTTTTCAAAACTGTTGGTCTTTTTGTCTTCAGCCATCTGCAGCTACCTCTTCATTGTGAAGTCTGAGCTGCCACTGGTTATTGGAGCCTTTCTGGGGACCCCATCCAACTCTGGGTGAGTGCTGGACCAGTCTGACCCAGTGGATGTATATCAGAGAGAGGAGGCATACTGCTTTTGTCAAAATGACAGGTTGGGTCAAAGTTCACAAAGGTCATATAATTCAAAAAGAGACAGGTCTTTGAAATGAGTGTTCTGCCTGGGCAGTGAGCCAGGTGACAAGGTTTTTTATTATTATTTAATTATATATTTAAAAGGGAGGTAGTTGGCAAGTAGCCAAGTGACTATGGCTAGGTTATTATTTAAAAATGGTTGTTATTTAAAAGGGAAGTAGTTGGTAAGTAGCTAGATTATTTATTTAAATTATTTATTTAATGTTATTTATTTAAAGAATTGTTATAGTGAAAATGGGATATTTTTTTGTTTGTGTCGGGGGGCTGAGCGAGTATGGTGGGTTACCTGTAGGCTGTGGCTGTTGAGTTACTGTGGTAAGATCCCTAGGGTTTTGGAGAATGGATTGTGAGCGTATGCTGGGTCTGTTGCGTTACTGTGGTAAGGTCCTGGGCTTTGGAGAATGGATTGTGAGTGTACGCTGGGTCTGTTGTGGTACCGTGGTAAGGTCCCTGGGCTTTGGAGAATGGATTGTGAGTGTACGCTGGGTCTGTTGTGGTACCGTGGTAAGGTCCCTAGGGCTTTGGAGAATGGATTGTGAGTGTACGCTGGGTCTGTTGTGGTACCGTGGTACGGTCCCTGGCTTTGTAGAGGACTGGGACAGAGCGCTGCTGCTGCTGGTGGGTCTGGCCGTGTTGCGGTACTGTGGTAAGGTCCCGGGCTTTGGAGAATCGGCAAAGGACTCAGGATGCTGGAGAGCTGTGAACTGAGAGCTGTGCTACGCGAGTCTGACTCTGAGAGACTGAGAAAGTTGGAGCTAAGAATGAGAGGAGTAGGAGGGTGTGGGAAAATGGGTCTGACGTTATCGTCGTCCAAAAAAAAACTCTTAGCTCCGCTTGTGTGTTTGGTTTTTTTCAAACTTGTATTTTTTCCGCACGCAGCTGTTTCCATGTAGGTCAAATCCCGGTCAAGTGTATGGGCCTGCAGTATGTACATGCCGGTAGATCGTGCAATAAAAACACTTAGCAGTACTTCGGGCTTGTGTGGCAGGTTTTTTCAAACCACGCATCCGGGTCATTGCTCTAATAACTTCACCCCCGGGTTATCTGTACATACAGTATATGGGTTAAAAGAGAAACGCACATGAAATAGAAAAGGAAAAAAGAGAACAAGTGTATGGGCCTGCAGTGTGTACATCCCGGCAGGTCGCCAGGGTCATCTCTCTAATAACTTGGGCAGCACATCCATGGCTTGTCTGTGCATATTTGCGTTAAAAGAGAAACTTACATGACATTTTTATTACGTCGAGCGGGGTTTTCCTGCTTTGGTAAAGAAGCACAACATGAAACTACATTAAAAACCTGTTCAAGTCTTGAGCGTGAGGGGATCCAATTGGAGCCTGATTAGACAGTGTCTAACGGGGGCAAGAGGCAGGTGGCCAAGCTTCTGCTTAACTCTCTGTGGGGTAAACTGCTCCAAACGTCCATAGTGTCTAACCCGGGGTGTTTTTTAATTTTCTCTGCTCTGAGCAGTTTCACGTTTGTCAACGACGAGGTCGCCCTCATCCGCTGGCGTTACAGGTCTTCCTACAAAGCACCGCCCGGAAAGACTAACATATTTATTGCGTGTCAAACTACCGCGTGGGGCCAATTGATGCTTTACAAAAAACTGGAAAAATTGGGACGGAGGGTGCTGTATCATGACACGGACAGCATCGTGTACATAAGCAGGCCAGGTGAATATGAGCCAACCTTAGGAAATTACCCGGGCGAGCTCACGTCCAAATTAGCCCCTGACGAACACATTGTTTCTTGGGGTGCGCTGGGGCCAAAAAGTTACTGTTACAGACTCAACAATGGGAAAACACAGTTGAAATGTAAGGGCATAACTCTAAATTACGTAACCTGTCAAAAGATAAACTTTGACAGTATGATCGGATTGATTGAAAACTACATCGGTGGATGTAGGAATGATCGCCCTATAATGATATAATGATACGCTACAACAAAATCGAATGCGAAATGAAAAGTTTTCACCTGTTTAATAGGCCTCTAGATAAAAAGGTCAGGGTCATTTACGACAAACGCAGATTGTTGACTAGTGGGGAAACTCTGCCTTTTGGTGACTGAAACGCTCAAAGTTTTTCCATTCAGTATGATGTAATTATCGAATGCCTTCCCATAGTGACTAATAAAACACACGCCTCTATAGAAGGCCCCCCTGAAATGTCGGAGAAACTCAGTCGCGCAGTCCGGCCCCTTGGCAGTCATTGTCTCATTCTCATTAGAGATGGCGCACACGTAAACGGGGATATGGGTACCTGAGCTCTGGGATGTTTCAAAGTCAAAAAACATATATTTGGGGGCCTTTTTACTGCCCTTTTGGCGACCCGCTTCCCTTTGTTAGGCTTCTCGGGTGGATTTAAATAGCAGCGATGTGGGGTGGATATGTCTGATGTGTTGAGCTTAGCGTCGCATATATTACATTTTACTGATCTACACGAGTGGATTCTCGGGAGACACGTAGTAGTTGAGCCAAGCCGTGCATTTTCTGAACTTGTCACAGGGACTAGGAATTTCACCCCTAACGGGGCAGACCATTCTTGCGCGGTGACGCTCAAAGCACACGATATTTAAGCATCTGAAATTACACTGCTCACATACTATCGCCGGTGTGCTTTCACCTGTACAATTAGTCTGACAGAAGCTGCAGAATTTTTTGTACCAATGAGAGTGAGGCGAGTCGTACCCTTTGAAACAGCTTGTGCAAAACGTAGCTCACCCCTAAGAACCCCGCGGCGCTTTTAATGCCGTAAAAATGCTGATTGTGTAAAAAGAAATACACCACCCGTCTACTGTCGGTAGATGTGAGTGTCTGGTAAATTTGGAGATTGTTTGAATAAGGTTGTTGATAATACACCACTGCTTTGCAATCGATGATTTTCTCAAAATTGATAATGTCATTCAAAGAGACAGCGTGGTCCGGGGGAAATCTCGCTTTCTCCTGTAACTCCAGGCCAAGCTTTTCAGCCTCGGCATTGGTGAAGTTTTCGTGGAGAAGATGCGCCAAGTTTATGCACTGCTGTCGTTCTGAATGATAAACATGTGTTTTGCTTTTTTAGAACTTATTTCTGAAGCTAACACGGTCTGTACCTTTCGTTTGTTCCTGCCGCCGCCGTGTGGGATATTTATTACGTCTACGATTACTTCTAGGTTGGAATCATTTAAAATCTCTTGATTAGACTGAACCAGGTGATCCAGCAGTTGCTGCAAGTCTGTGAGCTCCCCCTCCCCATACCATACAATTTGCGACAGCTCGTCATTTAAAAAGTCACCTCGCAGTGTGACCTTTATATATGCTCCCAGTGCGGCGAAAGGTATTGCCTCATTCACAATGTTTTGAAACCCGTAGTACTCGCGGAAATTGCCTTCGTTTCTAGGTTGCGGGATATTTAGAATCCGTCTAATCTGTACATTATTGAATCTGTGACGATGCACAACCCCGTCTTCTTAAGTAGATTTTCTCTTGACCGCTTCGTGCCGTCTCTCTCTCGTACACAGAAGAAAATAAATAAAGTTATTTAAATGTATAACGTTTATCACATGCATAAAAGAAATAATAATATACTCACTATATGGACTCGTACATAGAAGAAAATAAATTCAGTTATTTAAAAAGTTATTTAAATGTATAACGTTTATCACATAAAAGAAATAATAATATACTCACTATATGGAGTTTTCTATCCGCACCGTCTCTCGATGCAAGTCCCGTGTGTTGCATCTCCCAACAGATACTCGGACCCAGAAATGCGAGGTAAGGGGTGTTTATTAATGTGCCGAAACTCAGGAAGCGTCAAGTTGAAAACGGTAGGCAAGAGACTTGGTCGTGGGGCAGGTGAGAAGGTCGATAGCTGGGTAATCCGTCTAACAAGGAGCGACAAGGGAGACACACGGGTGGGAGGACGGACACAGGACACCAGGCAGGGCAGGACAGGGCGATCAGGAACGGGAGCTGGACTGCGGAGAGGGAGGAAACAGGCAAGGAAGCTAGATGTAGGCGAGGAACAAGACAAAGGACTGGCATGGAGACGCAGGACGAGAAAGTGCTTGGTATGGCTTCTGGTAAACATATAGGCTCAATACTTCACCCCAAAAACAAGCCGATCACCTCCTTTATGCGGGTGCTACGTGGAGGCGCTCGACCACACTTAGTCGGTCCCACCCACTGGAGCCGAGGACGTAACAGAACCCCCCCCCCCTGACGGCCGCCTCCTGGAGGCCGTCGTCGCTTACGGGGCATTCCCTGGGCACCGGGTCCAGGCTTGGGGGGATGAGCAAGGTGGAACGCAGAGGGAAGGGCCGGGTCCTCCACCTCGAGAGCTGATACCCAGCTTCGTTCCTCAGGACCGCCCCCCTCCCAGTCCACGAGATACTGCAGCCATAAACTGTATTGATATTTATTATCATTATATAACCGAATGAATGCCATATGGAAACAAACACACACATGTGAAAGTCTTTTTTGTTTGCGCCGTAATATATTTGGACCGCCCTTTTGTCTTTACAACTGAATAAGATGACGCAGATTGTTGCAGACATAAACTGTATCTATATTTATAACTAGAAATATAACCGAATCACGAGAAATAGGAATTGAATTGGATTTCAAATTATGATATATTACAACCTGTATTTCATGATTCCTCAGACCACACTCTTAGAAAAACTACGAGGTGAGAGACCTACGCCGGCCTCCGAAGTGTCCACCTCAACCTCGAAGGGTAGATCCGGACTTGGCTGCTTGAGGATGGGAGTTGAACAAAAGGCATCTTTTAAATGGTTAAAAGCATGTTCTTCCACCGAGGTCCAAGACAGACGTGATGGTTTACCACGGGTGAGGGACTTTAAGGGGGTGGCTACCTGGCTGAAGTTCCGTATAAACTGACGATAGAAATTAGCAAAACCCAGAAATCGTTGTAGCTCTCTTAAGGTTTTGGGGTGTAGCCACTCACGGTTGGCGGTAGTTTTCTGCTCCTCTAAGGCTACCTCCCCTGGGGGAATTACGTACCCTAGGAACCGGACTTGAGATTGATGAAACTCACATTTCTCTCCTTTGACAAACAGCCTATGTTCACGCAGCCTTTGGAGGACCTGAATCTATCGATTACTGTATGTCCTGAAACACAGGTTGATAAATGATCACACCAAGGCAGGATCATTGTATTGTGCGCCAAGCATTACAGAACCCCAGGACATCTGTGTCTGCCATCTGGACACAGGTACTGGACTCTCTACAACACCCTGTGTCATCCTGCACCGTGTCTCGATGACTGGTATCAACCAGGGTTCACACTCCCAAGTGTAGGCTGCCGTTAACCAGCCCAGAGACAGCTTGGAGTCCCATTGTAACCAGGAAGCATGGACTGATGGACTGTCTTTCAACAAGACAACACCCACCCACACACAGCACATGTGTCTATGGACTGCCTGCGTCATGCTGAAGTCCTCCGGTGGTCAGCCAGGTCATCTAATTTTTACCCAATCGAACATTTGTGGGATCAGCTTGGAGGTCAACTCAGACCCAGTGCCAATTTGCAGGATCTCAAAGGCCAGTTACAACAGCGGTGGGCCGATTTACCGCAGGGGAGGATGCAATGGATGTACGACTCGCTTCCACACAATAAAGCTGCATATATCCAGTACTAGGGGGGTGCCACACCCTACTGACATGGGACCAGCAGTGTGCCCATACTGCCAACTCTGTTGTCCATTTGATCTTATATTATAATTATTGCAATACTGTCACATGACCTTTCACCACTTGCAGATTAATTTCATTCCCACCATGCCATCTGGGTTTTTAATTTTTATGTCACCGAGTGTATTTCCAAGAAATGAACCTATTATAACTAACTTTGATCTTATGCAGTTACAGTATATTGTGATGCAGAACAAACCTGCTTACAAGCTGAACACGATTCTGATGCTGCTATGACATTTCAATAACTGTCAATGAGAGAGACTGATTTAGGATTCTGTGGTTCTTTGCCTGATGCACTGTCTGTCTTGTTCCCAGAGAGTGGTATCTGAAAGGGGATTACCTGATCATCATTGCC
>JABFDZ020000131.1:24123861-24136627 GCA_019775955.2 Pollimyrus isidori | reverse complement strand
GGCTGGCCCCCCATCCAGGGTTGTTCCCTGCCTCATGCCCGTTGCTTCCAGGATAGGCTCCGGACCCCCCGCGACCCAGTAAGGATAAGCAGTTTGGATAATGGATGGATGGATGGATGGACTTTGCCTTTTTGTTCTCACTCTTGTAACTGGGAGCTGGTATCCAGGCTACAAAATCAGGCAACACGTCACATCCAGGCACCGCAGTGGTGATGCTAGTCAGTTTTTCCTTAGAGAGTCATTCTCAGGCTCTCAGGGCAGGAAGTTACAAGGTGATAGAGGACCATGTAAATGACCACTTGAATATTCCAGGACCATCTGTTTAACCCATGGAAACCAGACAAATGAGATGAAATCATACAACACCAATTAGCCTGGAAGTGCTGGATAATTCCACCCACCTTGTGTTTTGAAGCCCATCCATCCATCCATGCACCTATCCATCCATCCCTCTTGTACTACCATTCTTACTGCACATGGTCTTGGTGAGCCTACAGCCTTTCCCAGGGAGTTCAGTAAGGGGTCACCCTGAATGGATGCCTGTGTCTTGCATGGTACACAGCTAGGGACACCGTGTATATCACAGGGCACAAGGCAGGGGACTGAGATTAGAGCTCCAGAGAATCTTTCGCATATGAATGTAAAAATCCACACCAAGACTTTGCTTCATCAAAGCAGTTGAGTATTTCATTATGACTGTGACTCTTTATACTAAACAGATTGGTTGAGGGGAAAAAAAAACTTGATCTGGATTTTTACTTTCTGGACCTGAACTATCTACCTCTGTGTCCAGCAGTTCATCTGCCAAAGGGGAGCTGGATCTTCTCCCTGGTGAGACACTTCAGAAGATGTGGCAGACACCCCTTAAGTGGGGATCAAAGGATCTGGGGGTGAGTTTGGAGCAGGCTGGGCTGGTTCCAAAGTGGTACATGGCAGAAACATTTTGTAAATCGAGAAAACCAGCCACCTTGCTTTAATTTGGGCGTCTTCTAACAATGTAAAGATGTCATTTTAAAAGCTGTATAACACCTCATTCAAAAATCCACATTTGATCAAATCCAGGGGAAAACACCTCTGAAATGTGTCACGGTTGAACTTCAAAGCGAAATAACTGTACGAAGAGACAAACCTGTAATTCTGATTTTGGATATCCATTCGTGGAAACATAATTAGAGATTCCAGATGTTGTTTCGTTCTATTCGTGTCCTGACTGGCATGCTCCAGGTTTCTACCTACGGTAGCGTTTCGGCTTAATTGCATACTTTTAAAGATTTATAGGCATTTTCTTTCCAGGAACGTGAGGAACTGTTACGTCTGAACGATATTATGCAGAAGCTACAAGAAACAATTTCCGTGAGACTGACAACTGAGGAAATGACAGCGGATACCAGGGACAGTGTTTCTCATTGTAGACCTCGGGTTTGGTCACGTCCTCCGGCCTTAAAAGCAGTTTTCGGTTATCTTCACCCCTGGGAGTTTCCTGCATTTTCACCATCCCATTTGATTTTATCGTTGACTGAACAGGCTGTTACAAAACCCCTTCTTCTCTATTTCTGTCGCTTTTCACCGACAGACCATTAAACCCGTTAACTCTATACCAAGTTTTAAAATGTTTAAATATTTCAAAGGAAACGCGGGACCATTGGTTTGTCGACAACACATTTCTTTTAGTTTTTACATAATTACACATACAGTTACAATACTTTCTGCTGCATAGTGTGTCTCCTGTAAATAGAATCATTATTTTATAGGCTTATTACTAACATAGAAAAATAACTACGTAGCCTAAGCTTACTCTAAAAAACACAATAATGTGCTACTACAGTATATGAGCAGGTGAATCCTTTTTCATTTTACTCGGCATTCATTTAATATATATAAGCGTATGAATTATAAATACTGAGGGGATTTCAAAATGCGGTTCCTTGCCATTTTCACTTTCACAACCAGGGACCACTGGACAGACCTCCGTTCGCCGCAATGAAACGGAGAGCACACAGTTTAAAGTTTGCTATTTCTTAAAAAGCGCACATATTAACATATGCATGTGTTACTGTCGATTTATATTCGCGTGTTTGTGGTTCATATAACACACACTAAAATCATCCCTTCGAAGCATACCGGATTATACAAGGACGAAAAGCAGCGAAAGGTCATCGTTAATTTAGGTTATAAGTATTCAACGCACACTGGCAGTAAAAACCACAGTGATATGAAGAGTACATACCTCGTTGTGTTCCCTAGGTATTGGTCAGAAGTGTCTGAAAGCTGACTCTTTAAAAGTTATCCTTGCATTCCTCTGCGTCCCACACAACACAGGATGCGAGGTGTAGGACTTTTGATTCATATGATAAATGCTAGATCCGTAGGATTTGTCTTGAAAAAGCCGGCCAAATTAACATTAAACATCAGCACTGAGAAACAAACTTTTGCCGTATTTCTGCGCGGTTTCCGGACGTGCAAAACGCTTAATTCCCGAAGCCTTGTTCCTATATCATCTCTTCTTCTTTAAAACCCATTAAAGAAAAAAAGAGACGCATCACACCAGAGAGATTGCTTTTTTTGCGGATCAGAAGCGATCTGGCCGTGGCAGGTGCTATCAGAGAACCCACCTACCTCTCCTGCTTGGTCCTGCTTTTACATTGCTTCACTCGCTGTCAAATCAAGCCAACTGTGTCTTTTAACTCGGTAGGTGCCGGACTAAACAAGCCTGTCGACTTAAATACAGCTTTTTCCTCAATGTTCAGCGATATTTGCTGCCTATTAAGCATGATTTAAAATGTCTTATTACTCTAGTCCATTTACACTTTTTTAAAAAATAGAGTAAAGTAGTACAAAACTCTTTATTGGTGATGTTGCTTAAATTGGTTGACTTGCTTGAACTTATCATTTTATCAAAACAAAGATTTCCAATATTATTTTAGTGCAGTGATATATACCTGCGTAGGGTCCAGTCAGAGTTACCGATGCGCTGGATTTAAGACAGCCCTTTTTCAGGAATCTTAAGACCAAAAGACAAATCACAATACCTTTTGGATATGTAGCACATAATTACTGTTATTGCCTCTCACTGCAGTGCAATTTTGTTCCACAATGCTATAGCCTAGTGGGATTATGGTTTTGTGAGTTTGACCTCTAGGGGGCGAAGGACAAACCTTTAATGGAAATAGCCAGAGTACTGTGACTTTCAGCTGCAGCCGTGCCCTGAACTCACTGGAGTCCCACAGGAAGGCATGAAAATATGCCTCTGTAGATCTTGTCTGTCTCCCAGACTCCATCTTTCTTCTGAGAGCAACACGATCAAGGTGAGCCCAGGGAGTCAAAGAGGGGGACTGTGAGTCACTGCATGTATGTCAACCTCCAGAAGATAACGTCCATTCCTTGATTTCAGGTCAGATGTTTCTTTTGTTCTAGAAATGTCCTGCAAAAGAAAGCTTTACTTAACAAATGACTGGGGTAAGTAAGTATTCAACTACTGTCCCCTTGAAAAGTTATAAGGTATGTTCTGTTCAGGGTTAGATTCCCTCAGCTGTACCATCAGCAGTTTGAAAACAGTAACAAGCCACTGATTAGACAAAAACAAAAGCCAAAAACCAAAAGATCATCAGATCATCCAGAATGCTTAAAGTATTGTGCAATGGCTTCTAATAGAGCTTACTGACCCCCAAAGCTTTGTCCATTTATCATTAATAAAAGGAGAGTTAGATGGACCCTAAAATTGGGTCTAATGTGACCTGCATCAAAGTCTCAAAACCCCAGCTTCTGCCCTCTGGTTACTTTTGTTGTCTGTATTGATGGTTACCTCCCTGGACACCACACTCCTCCTCACTCCATCGCCTGATCCCAAAGAAGACCACGATTCCTGGTTGCCCTTGATTAATGGCCTTGTTTTTGATCATCTCTTCCCATTTTTTCATACCTGACCAGTAATATATTAAAGAGAACCCACGGAACTTTGGAAGGGTCAGTTTGTTGTGCTTCTACATTCCCCCAATACAGTGTTCTTGTTCTTGTCAGAAGTTCTTACAGAGACACTGGAGCGCAGTCTCACCTAGTATATGTTCCAAAGAAAACATGTTCTTGTATTTTGTACTCATGCTTAGCCATTAGTCACAGCAAAGTTTGCTTTTAAAAGCGACTTACAATACAGTGAACGTGTGGAAAAATGGCTCCTCAGTCAGTCAGGGCCTCCCAGCACCTAATCCAGCCACATTGTGTACATTTTGTAAATGTTTATAAGTGTAATTAAGGTACAGTACTGTGCAAAAGTCTTAGGCAGTCAAAAGTCATGTTTACAGCTATTTATCTGGGTAGTAAGTATAATTAGCTATATGAAGTGTGCTAGTGGTTGAGTCAAAAAATACATGGGTGTATTGGATGGCATGAAATAATGGGGTGATTTTAACATAGTTAAGCTAACACACTTTGACAGACATAATAGTATAGTTTTACACCAATATAAGAATCATTTAAACATTATTTTCTTTGATTTGTGCACAGACCGGTACTTCCATCTATCACGGTATACATTGAACCAAGCTGGGTGATGACACATTAAAGACACTAAGCGTAAGTAAAGTGAGGTGTTTGGGCTTCAGGAATGAGTTCTCAGTGAGGTTCTCTCCTGTGGCCAATGGTACCGTAAAAGTAAACGCATCAATTAAAGGAAGCTGGGGGCAACGTACATGAGCGGAAGCTCGCCTGTGTGGCTTTGCAGAAGCAGCGGTCCCTGCTCAGGCAGCGTCTAGCATGGGGTCGCACAAGAGCAAAGCACAGGCAGCTGAACAAACAGCCTGAACACAGGTTCATTCATGGGCTGCGGCTGCAGCTATTCACAGCTTCCAGCTACGAGGACTTCAAAAAAACAGTTAGGCGATGAAGAGTGAAAAGTCTTAATGGGCACATATTGTTTCCTTCCCTGAATGCCATTTAAAGTGCAAGACTTTATTTATGCCCTGCTGCATAGCTGATATGTTTACGTGAAACCCCACGGATACTTATTTAATCTAGAATAGTCCAGATTCAGGCTACCTCTTCATTGTTTTGGGAGTGTTCATTCTGGAGAATTTAACAATGAAAAGCAATCATATCGCAGCTATAACATTTCAGCTAAATCGAGTTAAATCAATTCAAATCAGTGAACGGAGAAGGTTCACTGAGCGTTCCATCTACATTTGTTCAGGCTACGCATGAATGCATCAGTGATTCTGGGATGGTGCTTGTAGAACAACCAGGAAGTGAACACACAAAACATCTATGGAAATGATCATCACCTTCCTGAAAATGGCTCCACCACCAGCTCCACTGGTCATACAGGACACTTTTTAGGCCCAAGCTCTTAAAATCTGGACCTCGATTCCAAATCCAGGCCTTGTTTTAAGTTCTCCCAGGTAGTTAGTTTAATGATTACTGACTCTACTTGGCCACAGAAGTTACAGACTGGGCTCTCAGGTAAAGGAAGGCTGGAAAATCAGCAGTGCTTGGACCTCGAGGACTGTGGTTTGAGGCATTACCCACGATCAAGACCTCAGAGGGGACACAAATGATAGCTGAGTTTGTGAATTTCGTTGGTGCCTGTGTTAGAATGGGAGCCGTAGATACAAAACCTGCTTGCTCTCAGTGATATGCTTTGGTCGTACGCATGGATTTTTACATGTGTATATACAGGAATGGCTGGCATGTTGATTGCATGTTAATACTAACAATATTCCACTGATGTTCATGCAGCACCTTCAGAACAGGTAACAAATCTCTGTGCCAAGCTGTGCTGTAGGGTTATGACAGGATGAATTTTAATGAATTCCCTGCAATGTAGAAGTACAGTCTCTGCTTAAAGATTAAAAGAAGATTAAGTGTCTGTTTAAAGGTCAGTTAACTAAAAACAAATTTCACATTTGCACATCTGTCATCGGCTGATTTAAGCATTGTGACTTTTCTGGAACACCAAAAGCATCCTTCCATTTACAAAATTTAACAAAATCTCTCACATACACACTGTCTAATTACTATTTTGCCAATGGTGCCTTAAACATTTTTCAAGCTGTTTTTGTTTGTGTAGTGAAATCATTGACAGAGAAAAGTAGAAGAGACAGACAGACAGACAGATAGATAATGTTCACAAGGATGAAATGCTTTACGTGCTTACTGTTACGTGACAACCTGTAGGTGACATTATTCACATGATACTATACGAGTATGAAAGATTATTTTTACCAAAGGCAGGGACATGCCTCTACCAGTATTGTGGAGGTACTGTGTGTGTTTAGGGTGAGAGGGGGGAGAGGGCAGATTTAGTCCCTACCAGTGTTGAAACCAAACCAACGTCCTTGATTTTCAGATGCATTTTAGCCCTGGCCTGCTTTTAGAAACGGCATCATGACTCAGACATGCTGACATACAGGCACATACACGCAGGACCAATGGGGCCTCTAGCAACACACATCTGAACAGGCCCAGGCAGGAAACGATGCTTAAGCCTTCAATCAAAGGTCCACCACAAATCTCCCAAGAGCCGGGGACCTGCCCTTGGCCATGCGCGCAGAAAAGGATGGCGTAGGTGGTGTGTGTGGCACCGTGGGGTCTAAAGGTCTCAACGGGGAAGCGTTCGGCTGCAGTCTGGCTCACACTACTGTCCACCCAGCCGGCAACTCTGGTGGCTTGGAGCTGCTTCTGGTTATTCTCATGTTCCATGGACAGGATTCATTTTCATTGCTTAAAACACAACAAACAACAAGGATACATTTCTGATTCCTTCTGTTTCACCCATAATCATGTGTAATAAATATTTTAATTAAATGTGAATGCAGGTTCTCCTGTGTTACAGGGCCCCTCGCTCTAAACTGCCATCTCATCTTGAGTGTTCATGTTTTTTGAAACAGGCTGTTAATGTTTGGCACCTCAACTCTGGCAAGACATGGCAGTGTTTTCTTAAGAGATGATGATTACATTTTGCAATACTTTTACTTGTTAGCTGTTGTAGTAGCTGGCAAATACCTCACTTACTGCCCTGTAGAGTGATTAACGGTTTCTGTATCTACACATATCACGAGTACCTTTGGGTGACACATAATATCCGCCTGGGTACCTAATCTTCCTCCTGGATACATCTTTTTTCTGAACGTGTCGCGTTTTTCTTCTGCACGGTCTATTCTTCCCAAAACAATTTTACAAGCTTGCTAGCTCTGCTGACCTCATTGTGAATAGAGCTGTTTAAATCCAAAACTTTGTTTCTTTAAACAGCTCAGACTGGATGTTTATCTTTACTCATTGAGCTGATTCCTTAATCCAAAACAAGCACTTTAACCTATTAAATGACCTGAAAATGTGTACCAGAACAGCGTAGATTAAATACCATGCTAAAGGGTACAACAGCAGATGCTTTCAGGTCCCTCAACCACAACAGCACCTGCTCTTCTGAGCTGAGCTGCCTAATGTCACTGAGACTGCAAGAATCTCTGCTATCCTATCTGGCTGAGTCCCTACAGTAAGTCATTTCTATAACCAATCACAATCTCCATTGCATGACACCACATTGTTCAGTTTTTTCCCTCATTCTCAAACTCCAGGCTTCTAGCCATTGAACTAGGGGCAGTGTGCAGCTCAGTGGGTTAAGTCTCTGTGTCTGCGATTGTAAGGTCACTAGCTCAAGCCTTGTTGTTGCTGCTGTTCTTACAGACATGCCCTTGCATTGTTCCATATAACCATCGCAGGTAAGCATGTTCCTATATTTATGTCATGTCCTTTAACAAAAGACATACACAATAAAATGAGTACTTTAGTAATCTGTGCACCTTGCTGGTTCAAAGAAAACACTGGTTTTAACTAATGTGGTGATGTCATATAATGAAGACTGTGATTCGTTAAATAAGTGAAATGCAAGCCCCTCTTCCATTGACCCAGGGATGTGCTGAACTTAGGAAAATCTGGAAGTGCAAAAAAAGAGTCAATGGCTCATTATGCATCCACTGAAAAAGGTCAGTGTCGAAAGCAAATGCTTATAGACAGTGAAGAACAATCTCCACACTCCAATTTTCACAGAAAAATGTAAGATTCTTTTCAGAAGAATCCCAGATGACTCAAAGGAGATTTTAGATAAACCCCCCCACCACCACCACCCAACCACACACATTTGTATAAAGACCATTTTTGCACTGGTTATATTCCAGGACAATTTTCACTGAGAGAAAAACTTTGACAAAAAGAAATAAACACTGGGATAAGTAACCCATGGAAACTTAAATCATCTTTACAATTTCTGGCATGAACATTTTTCTATATTTATTTGAATTTCCATTTATATTTCTGTTATACTAATATTTTATTTTAGGCAAACTGAAACATGAAGGTGCAATTTGAGCTGAACTTGGTTGTTACTGAACCGATGCAGGAAAGGGCTGAGCCAGAAGGGGCAGAGAGGCATGGAGCCTGAGAGCGGAGATCCCAGACACAGCAGAAAGGGCACCTATTAATTATTCTTTAAACGTTTCTGGGTGGGGGCTCTTAATACCACCTTAAATATCAACTCTGCGTCTTCTAACAACTTACCCTTGTGAGGGTCACAGGGCATCCCAGGCCACGCCAGGCTGACAGACACCCTGGGTGGGATGCCAGTCCACCAGAGGGCAGGCACAAGTCATGCTCTATGGCTAATTTAGAAACACCAGTTAGCGTGACTGTATGCCTTTGAACTGCATGTGGAAAGCAACATAACACGGAAACAACATGCACATATATGTACATACAAAGCATTGCTGGAATAGAGACTCCCCAGCCCTGGAGGTGAGACACATAGGCATAAATTACTGGGGGATAGATGAGATGCAACTCCCCACCCCCCCTGCAATAATCAAAACAGGCCAATACAGCTGCCCCTAAATAATCACAAAATGGGTGGAGACTTCAACCACCCACAATGTTCTACCTAAAGTTATGCCCTTGATAGGACAATAGCGTTACTTACAGAGGCAGTGTGCTGCTTCTCTTAGAAACAATATTAAGTAAACATGTAATCACCGAATATAATTTAGAGAACAATAAAAATATTTATAAAGGCTCAGGTGAACTGCATTGAGTTTAAATCAATGCTCTCTGTGCACAAGATTTTTGGAAAGGATAACATATTGTATTTTTGGGACTGGTATCTCACCCAGGGTGTATCCCTGTACCCCTGTACCCCTATAACCCTGTAACCCTGTACCCCTGTCTGGTGTCTTATTAGATAGGCTGCACACACCCCGCCACCCTGACCAGGATAATTGGTTAGAAGATGGATAGATTTTTGGGACTGGAATTCCACCCAGGGTGTACCCCTGTACCCCTGCCTTGTTCAATAAGGGATGGACTCTAAGCCTTTTCAAGACCTCAAGCATGATAACCAGCTGCAAGATGGATGGATATTATAAAGTTATATATTACAGAATTGGAAAATAAGACACATACTAAACAATTTTAAAGTTTAAGCTTCAAGCATATTTAACCTTAATTGTGGGAATGAAATATAGACAGTCTATATGTCTCTGCAAATAAATAAAACAGTCTATCAGCGATTCTTAAACATTACCACCCCCTTGTGGTGAGGTTCAAATTGGGCACTTATTTAATCAAATGGGAACGGGAATTGTTTTCCTCGACAGCAACAAAACTTATTGGAGGATAATTTTGGTAAGGAAGTTTATTTGACATATCAATATTTCATAATTCTCACTGCACAGATGTGCCAGGCTATTGGCAAGACTCATTTTTTTGACACCCCTGGTATGACAGATCATTTTAATTAAAATCAACAAAAACTACTATAGCTGAGTGAGTGTCAAAGTGTAATTTGACATGCAATTTGCAAGATGTATACTGTATGTCTCAAATTGTACATGAATCCAATAAACTACAGTTCCCAGAATGCAACAGCACTTACTGTTCTCAAATGAATCAGAGGGTCGTTGGTCACTGAGATGATGCCCATATAAGGAGGGACCTGTCAATACGGGTCAGCGTGTGAGAGCAACAGCAGTTCTCAGACAAGCTCCACCCTGGAGGACAAATGAATGGTTTAAGGTTTCATTGGAAAAACAATCCTTTGTGAAGGAACATGGACTTTGGCTTCACATCGGACTTTGTACAATTCAGGAGACTTCTGTCCTTTTGTACATGTTGAATTCTTTCTGAAAGTTGCATCAAAAAAAATGTACATTATTGGAATGCCAAAAACACCTCACACAACAGTCAACCTTCACACATTATAATGATCTAGCTGAGAAATACAGTGATCCTTTCCCAGAATTCCCTGGGGCCTGTAGATCATATGTAAGCCAACACATCTCCAGTCTGATGCTGACTGCCAAGCATCATCGCAGCAGGAGCTGTGAAGTGATTAATGGTGCGTCACTGGTAGGACCTACCGTAGCCAAGGCAGCAGACACTGCTGATTGCTAACAGAGAGCCTGTTCTTCAGATGACGTCAACTGGGGACCCAAGCTGAGTAGAAACAAACAGAGAATAGGGGCTTGGTGCAGACTGAGAGATGCAGCAAGAGAAGCGTTGACTTTACGTATTGTTTGTTAGACAAATGGTTGGTAAAGACAACTGATGACAGCTGGGAGCTTCTGAAGGTGAAATGAGCTCATCTGGGAGGTGTCACCCAAGGAACTGCACTCAGGTGTTGGGCCTGGATCCAGCTGGTGCTGATGGATTCATGCTGGTATGGCCTTGGGTCCTGTTGTATAATAATAAAAAAACAAGCTCCACTCAGTTCCTTAGTTCAGCAAGGGGTGTCTTCCTGAGGAAATGGCCCTCAGACTTTTAGACTACACTGAGGGGTACGGTCTCAACCCCAGAGTCCTACAGCCAGTGGTGGAAAGTTCACATCCAGAAAGTAAAAATCCAGGCCAAGATTTTGTTTCAGCCAACCAGTTGAGTATAACGAGTCACGGAGTGCTGAGCTGGTTGGTTGAAACAAAATCTTGGTCTGGGTTTTCACCTTCTGGACCAACCTCTTGGCAGTGACTTTGGAAGAGGTACACTAAATGTATCTGCAGCAAGAGGCAGATTATCATAAAGGAAGCTCACAGTGGCATGATTTCAGACTAAAAAACGTTTATGCATTCTACTCATATTACATTATAAATAACGCCAAATGCTGACAGGAGCATCAATCAAAAGAATCACAATACAGTATTTACATAATAACCCACTAGGGAAAATTCCTTGCCACTGTTGCCTCTGGCTTGCTCTCTGGGGGCATTGGACAAGGATAATGTAAAGCGCATTGAGACAATGTAATGTTGTGAAAATTATACAGAGTTAAAAAATAGCAGTCATGAACGAGGTTTTGTCACCATTCATATCACACTCTCACAATGTAGTTTAAAGAACAACAAGAAAAATAATTTTGCCAATAGTACGAATACTAAAATTTCTAATATTACACCAGAAAGTTCCAAACAGTGGTGTTTAACTATCTGTACTCCAAAGCGTTCTTTTAAATAAGGTAAGAAACCTAGTCTAATCTGCCCTGTGTGAGCGGCGAACAGTGGGGGCGCACAACCTCCCGTCTAAATTTAGACTCGATCTCGGTCAGCGTTGCAAGGCGGAGGAGCGGCAGGTCGCGCAGTCTGGGATATAAAGTTCACAGCGTCCTCCGCCCCATTCACCCCCGGCACCATGCTGCGCACCATGTCCTGACAACCGATCATCAAACACTGACCTTCCGGAGCAGAAAGAGAGCATTCTCCTCCCGGGCGCCAAAATCCGACAGAGGAGAGAAGCAGGATGTCAAACGAAAACAATTTCTTAACTCTCCCGAGTCGGCAGTCGTTTTTCACAGCCATAAAAAATGGAAGGACGCCAGAGGGAAGCTGCGGTTCTCCAGTGGAGGATGAGGACGAGGAAGAAGTCGACGAGACACGACTGATCCCGAGGTCCTCACCGGTGCCTAGAAAACGAGGGCAATCTATCTTCGATGAGACGGCGGAGTATATGAACATGCGTATGGGTTTGCCCAGCAGGAGAGTGTCCTTCGCCGACGCCGGGGGTGGAGAACTGGTGCAGGTGAGGGAGTTTGTCGCTTTCGAGTCTAACGAAGGAGACGAGTTGGAGGAGGAGCAGGAGCAAACAACCGCACGATACAGCCTACATAACAGCGAGCCTATTTACTCTGTGCGCCCGGACTTCCATCTGCCAAACGATGCTGAGTTGCTTCTTGCGGTGCGCAACAACAAAGTAGAGTTAGAAAAGGTGTCCTCCATGGAGGACGAGCCTCTGGCTTTTACTGGGCTCATCCGAGTACTCAACATCTCCTTCCACAAGTCTGTGTACGTCCGCTTCACTATGGACGGCTGGAGAACTTTCTTCGATTACCCTGCGGAGTACTTCCCTGGCTCCAACAACGTCGAGACGGATCAGTTCACCTTCAAGCTCTCCTTTGCGCAACCGTACATCTTCCCCGGAGCTCGCATTGACTTTGTCGTGCGCTATGAGTCCGCAGAGGGAGAGTACTGGGCAAATAACTGCGGGAAGAACTATTCCGTGGTCCTGAACCTGTCCTGTAAACAGCAGTCTGCTCTGGGCAAGGAGCCGGGTGAGGAAGTAAAGAAAGGCATATTGAAAGCTACTAGTTACAGGTTAGTGCCCCGAACGTGCAATGCGATGATTTGTGTATGTGTATATTGACGCACATGCATATACACACGCATGGTCGTAGTTTACGGTATGGACGGTAGGGACATGTCCCCACCACTTTTCAGATGACCATAAATTGTCCCCACCACTTTTT
>JABFDZ020000131.1:24112803-24123761 GCA_019775955.2 Pollimyrus isidori | reverse complement strand
TGCTTCCGGGATAGGCTCCGGACCCCCCGCGACCCAGTAAGGATAAGCGGTTTGGATAATGGATGGATGGATATATTCATCAATGGTGCCGGTCAGGCACATCCGGGGGGCGGGGCTGAGCACCTGTGTTCTGTCGCTAAGAGGTATACCTTGTCGAGTTATGCTACCGTAGTGCTAATCGATAGCCCTAACTCTTACCCTAACCCCCTAAAACCCTTACCTTAAGCCTAACCGTAACCCCTAAAACCTAACCCCTAAACCCAAAACGGTGGAACTGCACATGCGCAGAAAGGCTCGATAGCACGTCTTGATAGGTAGGATTTTATGACAGAACACCTGCCCCTTTCGCCTGAATGAATGAAAGTGCCCCATTTTGCCCCTAAAAATGCCCCTGAAAGTTTCAAGTGCCCCTTTTTAATATTCGACGATCAGGCAAATAAAAAAATAATTTCTCAAGGGGGACAACACACCCCCCCCTCCCCCCACCATTCGCAAAATGTACCGTACTGGTTGGCCACGCCCCCAAGTTGGAGCATCTGCGCCTCGTAAAGTCTGTGCCTGTCGTTGGTGCCCGTTATTAGATATGTATATTTATATGAGTAGCACGTGTGCAAAACATCTAACACGTCTCACAATGCAAATCCATCTTCTCACTGTTACTGAGCCATTTTCTCTTCTAATTGTGACACCACGAACTGCTGTCTTGTCTAGAGCCTGTGTTTGTTACTTATGTCATCAAACATTTTCTGCAGTGTATGTTCCTCATATCGAATCCATATATATATTCAGTGTGCTGAGGCTCAGTGTGTCTTATTGGCCACGCACTAGTTCATTGGAATGCTTTACTTATCCAGTCATCCGATATAAAGAACAAGTAGCAGCACAACAATAAGTTGAAGCAATAGTGCAATGGCAATAAGTGTCATTTAGATATTATCATTCACATACATTTCGGGTGCAAGTAATATTTGTTAGTCCAGATTTAGCAATTGATGGACAACATTGGGGACCAATCTTCATCGCCATGGTGACATGGGTCCTGTAATATGCTTTCGGCTTTGCTGGGGTAGAGGTCGATGCATTTCCACTTAAGGGATTGCAGCTCAGTCCCCTGCACTGACCTGTAAAAATTTATTTTAGAAAATTCTGAAAAAACAAACAACAAAAATGTAATGCCAAACTGTAAGCTTTATTTTGTCATTGTGATCGATATGTTTTAATGTAGCTAATGTAAGAAAAAAGTTATTGGGATATTTGAAAAAAAACAATTATAGTTACTTTATTTTCCCCCATGGTACTGTGCATCACCCCTAAATATATTGCCGGACTGAGACCAGCTCTCGAGGGAACAGGGCAAAGTGGGACGGACCACTCTTGCTATAAGAAGCGAGAAGATTAAATAGACACCAGAATAATGTGGGTTTCCAAACAGGTTAAAGTTCGACATGAGTAAAAGTCAAGTTCCTTATGAGTTGCAGAGTCAAAATGAGCCAGGTTCAACATGAATGACTTTTGAAGATTGATGCTGGGAAGGTAACTTGAGACAGTCTAGGCTTTTTTCCATTGGACGCTTGATCGGCCACCTTGTCGTAGCCTAAAACTTCAATGAGGGCAAAGGTGACCCCACCCTTTAAAATGGGATCATGTCACAAAAGTCAGCTATCAATCACGTCATATCCATTGCGACTTACATGAATTTAAAAATACAAAAAACATTAGACAGTCGTCACTGCTGATCTGTTCCCATTTTATGCAGAATAACACTAGATAGGAGTCAAAATATAGACTCTTATGGGACTGCTAGTAACTGAATGGCAAAGATGCGTAGATTAATCACGATAATGACCAAACCATTTTGAAAAAATGTTATAAATTATGCACACTCCCCTGGACTCCGTGCTTGCAGTCATTTGATGACATACCTCAACAGGCCACATGTAGACATAGAGTGAACGTTGAGGATCTTATTAACTGACGTCTTTTAATTACCTGCCACCCTTCTGACATTCTGCTTGGATGCTTTAGGTATATTTACGTCAGTGTGTGCACCACAGAGCTCGCCAAGAATCTGGGGCAGGGGAATCTGTGAGGCAGATCAAAATAGGACAAGATGGGGCTCACTTTCACTCCCGGGGTCTGCATGACTTACCTCTGACCTTTCAGTAGTGAAGGCGGACAAGGCGTTACCCTGCCTCTCTGGTGCTGGTTGTGGAAAATGAATCCACAGGGTAACTCTCTTGGAATCTGGCCATTAGGATTATCTGTTTTTGCAGTAGCAGCTGCTCCTCTGACAGTTTACCCTTTTTTACGGGGTCTTAATGTTGGGTTTCTAAATAAACACTTTTGCAGTTAGAGATGCAATGAACCAGGCGATGAGCACATCCATGTTGTTCATGATGTATGTAGCACGCTTTCAGGAATGCCAGGTCCTCACACAAGATCATGCACACAATCTCAAACACCAAGGGCATCAAATCACCTGAACAGAATGTTGTTTTTTGTTTTTTTTTTTACTTGTGTGATGAAACCCATGAATACATGGAAAAAAATGGAGAGTGCAAACACGGTGGGCTGGGGCCGGACTCAAACCCATATCTCTACCCCACCTTAATCAGACATCTGACCCTTCTAGTTTGCATGTGTTCCGGAAAAAAAGTCATCATTCCAGACTCTGGGCTGATGCAAGCAGTCAATGTTAAGCAGCAGATCTTATGAATTTCACTCAAGTGGGGCAAAAAATCATTTGAGAGTCAGACAGATCCACAGATTTACCACGGTTCAAGAATGGATGTTCCCACGTGTTGCGTGACCAAGCAGTGAACAGTGAACACCTTGTTGAGGTCCACCTCCATGTAAGGGGTTATGCCAGGTCAACTTTAAGTGAGACTGTCCGTATCTCTCAACACTTGCCACATGTTTGTTACAGTACCTTCTGGCTGAAGCCACTGTCCCCCTGAGGTTGCAACAGCTGTTGAGGATGAGAGCAACCTGCTCTGTCAGGGAACACCTTTGGAGGGGGGCAGCCCGGTCTATGAACTGAATGACCTAGCTTTTGTAGCACAGAGCCTTCTTGGTTGAGGTTCCTAGTGGTAGTGGAACAGAATAATCTACAAAGTGGAATCAAGTCAACTTCATCATGCTGCATGGAAGGCAATTTTTTATTTTTTTTTGCCTCTTGGCAAAAGAAATTTTATTTGCACGGAGCACTGTCCAGTGTATGGTTATCTGTCTAGAATGGGGCACATATAATATATTGCAATTATTACACAATTCAGTCTGATTTTATACTCTGTCCTGCATATATTCAGTAGCCATTTTTCAATGCGTAGAATTAGTTCAGTAAGCTGTTATTACAGCAAAACGTTGTGGAAATGGACCCCATTTTCCTCTGTGTGCTGGTTTATTTTTTCACACTGATCCCTTACTGCCGCTTTCTGATTTACAGAATGGAAACTGACATGAAGGAAGCCATAGCTGTAGAGAGTGAAGGAGGTGAGTATGTGGTGGGTTGGGGTGGCTGCTGATATGTAACACTCAAGGAAATGGACTCATTTCGTTACTGGGGGGCAACCTGAACTGCCCACAGGCAAAAATGGATGTTATTGCCACTGTTTCCCAGTCCGGTCCTTGGGGGCCCATGGACAGTCCATGTTTTCGCTCCCTTTCAGCTCCTGGTAGCAATAATGTGGACTGTCTGGCAGGAAGGTTGGAGGGAGCAAAAACATGGACTGACTGTGGGTCCTCAAACCCTGGATTGGGAAATACCGCTATTGCTTTTGTTAAGGGTCAGCTGAACATTGTTGTATATAAATATAGTTGATACCCTTGATGGGAAGCAGTGAACTTTGACAGTGAAATGTAGCCTAACATCATGGGCAGTCTCACTTAGACATATATACCTTTGTCCTCTTTGGGCTGCTCTACAGGCAATATCAGGGAACAGCCATCCAGGGTGAGCGCACTCCCACGGATCATCCAACCTGAGATTGATGTTGAGGTGAGTGGCTAATTTATGTCTTTGTAAAAAGTCACTAAAACAAACTTAAAAATCTTTCTCCCCATAAAATCTGTTCATCACCATAGCCTCACTAAATATATGGGTGGAATTATAGCATTTGTGACAGTAAGAAGGTTTACAGGTACTTCCCTTTGTCTATTAAGCGGCTTGCTTCTGATTTGTTACTGCTGGCACTTTGTCCAGTGTATCATGCTATTTTGAGAACACTGGTCACAGTCCAGACCTTTAAAAAGCCAAAAATAAAGAGGAATTGGCTGCCTGTTGTTGATGTGCTCTAGCAGCATGCAAGAAATGCCTCGCTGTGTAATTATACCAACAACCAGAAAATGAGTCAAATATGGGTTTTACATTTCAGCCTTTTTTCAGCTAAAAATGACTAGATTACTCGCACTGGTTAATATTTTATGCTCACTAAGTTATTCCTGTTGGAAAAACAGCCACCAGATGGTGGGACAGGTTAATATTTCAACAAGCATAATTTGGAAAGGTGTAAAAAAGGCCAGTAAAGTAATTTATAATTTTAGGGTCAGTAACCCACTTCCCGATTACTGTCCTTTGAAATGACCTTTTGTCTCCCACTCTGCGGGCTTGCTGTCTGTTGATCACAGTTCATTGAGGCTTCAGCAACAAATTAGGTAACACTTGCCTGCCTGTGTCATGGATTGTCCCTGCCTGACAATGATTGGTGCATTCATTAAACTCATCCAAATAGGCATCTTTTGGTTTTCTGCAACTCTTAATCGACGATTCTTTGTGAATAAGACTGGTGTGTGCATTTCAGTGTTGATCCCGAGGCATTGTTTTGCTTCACATGCTCTGCTGAAAACCCTGGCAAATTCCAGAGAGTGTTTTTTTCCCCTCTGCATTTAAGTCAAATATGGTGGAACAAGTTGAAAAAGACATGATAATGCTCTGGACTGAGTCTAAATGATTCTTGGCGATTGAGAGAACAGTGCAAACATGATTTGAGGTCATTGCCGTATTCACAGTGGGATAACGAGTATTTGGGGTAACCAAAAGGGCATTTTGCCACCTTATTTTGACTGGCTCACTTGACTGTTACTGTTTGCCACATACCAATTGAACAGGATGGAAGGATAAATGGAATCACCTACAACATCAATTTTGTTTGAATGGATTTCAGGATTTCTAATTGGAACTTGTTGTCCTGGGAGATTGGTTTGCATTCAGAATAGGCAAGCCCATAATTTTAAAGATTAATTGAAAATTGTTTTAGAAACCCACAATAGACATTTTGCCAAAAATGTAAATACTACAGTTACAGAAAATATTATCGTTTCAAGAGGAAGTACAAAAACAATTTAAATGAGACTTGGGGCAAAGTATGTCTTTGTGTTTGTTTATATACAAAGATAGGAAACGTGCAGCATATAAAATCTCAAACTACTGACTTATTGTCTTGCACTTTCTGTTAAAAAGTGGCACGACTCCAGCGCAGATCATGAGAGCAGAATTGCCTTTCAGTGTGTGTAGCCTTCTGAAAGCTGACCGCTAAATGAGGTGTGTGGTCTGTCAACCAACCAAAGGTGTTTGCAGCTTTCATCTGTCTAAGACATAAATCAGTGTGTACCCCCTGTGTGCGAGAAATTGATTCACGTGGAATCCATGTGACAGACTTGAGAGATGAAATTGAAATGAACTTTAGCTGAAATTGTGGTTTTCTGATTGCCAATATAAAGCACAATTCATGGCGTAGTAAGCAATAAGTAGACATGGTGAAAAGGCTGCCAAGAACAGACCTCTGTGCACATCAGGCTGCATGTGCTTATCTTACTCTCTGATGTTCAGACTTTAACACCTGTGTGGAAGATGACTCGTGTGTTTAAGACACAAAACACAGCCTTTGCACAGCTGGAGCTCAGTGCTGGAATGGGTTTTGGAACAGAGTCAGGCAACGCTGGCCCATTTATTATCCCTCCCATAACCCAAACACACACAGAATCAGGCCTTCTAATAAACCATCATGTGTCAAATTGGGACACATCAGTGGCCTGTACTACAAAGCGGAGTTACTGGCTTATTGGGGTAACTTGTCGCATTTAAGGTACCACAGTTTAAATGGACTTTATTTTTGTTCACTTACGTTTTGCCCAGGCTACCTTATCCAACAAGTTAAGCCAGTAACCCCACTTCATAGTACAGGCTCCCGGTTTGCTTTGAGACATGGTGTATGTGTAAGTACAGAGTTTGTGTTTTGTCCCTGAACTCTCCCAATGTACATATTTCAATAAAATCCTGCCGACCTACGTTCAAAGCTAAGATTCTTTCCTACCTACAGTATAAATGTTAGTGCTATATATGACCCAGACAAACTACAGCTTTCAGGGAAACATACCCTAACACTGTTTTACTGCAGGACATCTTTATAAATGCATATTTTATCAAGGTCCAACATGCTTCATAGAGGAAAAAAATAAACACCACTAATAGTTTCAGTGCATAGACACCTGCTTATAAACTTTGTGTGATTGAACATGGCGTGTGACATTCAAAAATTACATTAAAGCAGGTCTTGTCTTTTTTGCTCTCATAAATATACTTTCATTTCATTCTTTACAGAATGTTGATGACACCATATTCAGCCCTCCTTCCAAATCCAGCAGAATAATTGAATCAGAAGATGACACACTTATTTCTGTGGAGTCCTTCAAGGAGCAACCAGCCTTGATTTCTTCAGCTATTGAGAAACCAATACCTTTAACCATCCAATCACCTGTTCCCAGTCCAGAAGCAGATTCTTACCAGGAACCTGACCTTGACAAAGAATGTTTGCCAGCCGGGGAGAGTGGTGATGGTGCAACATCCCCATTGAAAATTTCCAGTAGCTCTCAGTATGCCACTGAAATAGCACCTGCTAGCTATGTGGAGCCTAACAGTAGATTTATCCATTCCACATCTAATAAGTTATCCCAAGTCACAAAATATGACCCACAAATCTCAGATGTTGTCAAAGTACCCTTACAACAAGACAAGGTCCAACTCAAGAACGTAGTTTCTCTGTCCTTGGATTTAATGGACCCAGACAGGAATAGCCAAATTCGAGAGCAACAGACCATTGCCCCCAGAGACTTTGGATCACCAGATGCAGAAGAAAGCATTGTTGAATTTAGGCAGGAAGTGGGTGACTGTAGCTCGAGTTCACCTGAGGAGACAAAGGAGTTCGTCATTATGGCAGAAGAAGAGGAAGTAATGAGGATTTCAGAAACTAGGGTGGGTTTGAAGAGTAAACGGTCTGCCACAGGAGAAGAGCCTGGCACAGGGGCATCGACTATGGTGCCCTCTACACCTGGCACCTATTTTGGAACAGATGGCAGGGGGATCCAGTGCCATGCAAACTCTGATATTGAGTACACATTCCCACCGACCCATCTCAGAAGAGACCTACAGCGTAAGATGGATGATCCTGTTCGTATTTCTGTAACGGACTATCTCAGACCCTTGGATGAGGCTCATGATACCCCAGTCTACAAGCTTCTTAAGGAAACAAGTATGTTACAGTTTCGTATCACAAGTGAAGCTACAGATTCACAGAATGTCACAGGTAAAATTTCAGGGTCCCCAGAAGTCACTGTTGAGCCTACAGAATTGCAGAATGTTTCAGGTGAAGTTGCAGGATCTCAGGACATAATTGATCTTGGATCTTCAAACAATGCCACAGCTGAAGTTGCCGTATTACAGACGGTCTTAAGTGAAGGTTCAGAATCGCAGGACATTATGGATGTAATCACAGGGTCACAGGATGTCTCAGGTGAAATTGCAGGTTCACTGGACATAGCAGGTTTAGTCAGAGAAATACAGAATGTCACAGGTGAAGATGCAGGATTGCAGCACAACACAGGCAAGGTTGCAGAATTGCAAAATGAAGTCACAGGTATTCAGACTGTCACTACAAGTGAATTTGGAGGATTAAAGGATATTACAGGTAAAGTCACAGGATCACAGAAAGTCACAGGTGAAATTGCACAATGGCAAAATGTCACAGGTGAAGTTGCAGGATCACAGGGCCTCACAGTTGAAGTCACAGAATCAAAGGACATTGTAGGTAAAGCTGTAGGATTGCAAAATGCCACAGATGAACTCACAAGATTGCAGCACCTCACAGTTGAAGTCACAGGATCACAGGACATGACCGGTGAAGTCACAGAATTGCAGAATGTCTCAGTTAAAATTTTAGGATTGCATAATGTCTCAGGTGAGGCCACAGGATCACAGAACATAACAGATGAAATCCCAGGATGGAAAATTGTCACAGGTGAAGTCACAGAATCACAGGATATAACAGGTGAAATCACAGAATCAAAGGCCGTCGTGGGTGAAATTGTAGAATTGCAGAATGTCACAGATGAACTCACAAGATTGCAGCACTTCACAGCTGAAGATACAGGATCACAGGACATTGCAGGAGAAGTTACAGAATTGCAGAATATTCCAGGTGAGGATGCAGGATCACAGGACAAAGATGAAGTCTCAGGATTTAAAAGTATCATAGATGAAGTTGCAGGATCACACAACATCACAGGTGAGGTTACCGGAACACAGGACATAACAGATGAAGTTTCAGGATCACAGGACGTCCCAGGTGAAGTCCCAAGACTGATATGTGTTCCTGTGACTTCAACTGAGATGCAGGACATAACAGGTGAAGTTTCAGGATCACAGGACGTCCCAGGTGAAGTCCCAAGACTGAGATGTGTTCCTGTGACTTCAACTGAGATACAGGACATAACAGGTGAAGTTGCAGGATCACTGGGCGTTAGAGGTGAAGTCTCAAGCTCCCCAGGAGTCACAGGTGAAATCACATTGTCTGACATCACGGGTGATGTCACAGGATCGCTGTGCATCACAACCAATCTCTTGTCCTCGGCACCTGCTGCTTCTAGCATCATTCTCTCAGCTGAAAAGAATGATATCCCCGTTCTGGGTGATATTTTCACCTGTCACCCAGAGACGAGGCTCATAACCCCTCAGAATACGGATAGCCTGGGAAATGAAGAGCTTTCATTGAACCAACAGATATTCTTGGACAGTCTTGTATCAGGGGTGACCATGTCTGAAGTATTGATTCACCAGGCTTTGGTTGAAGCTTTTGTGACCTTGGTGATTGAGGTCTGCCTGGTGACCGTTATCACTAACCCCAGTACCTTCCTTATTATCGGGATTTTCTTTATGCTCTGTCTCCTCTAAGATTTTTTTTTTTTTTTTTTTTGGGGAAAGTGCCTTTTCATACTCGTTTTATAAGCCTCCATGTACCCGCATGACCTAACAAACACCATGATAGCTATAAAAACATTTACTCATGAAAACAATGACCAAATGTTCTTTCACATGAAGTACACATAGAGTAAAGTGCCAATAAGCGATATTTAAAGTTTGATGTGTGAATATATATTGGATAAGATTAATTAGTGTTACACATTTTTGAAAAATTTTAGAATGAGATTAGGATGGATACCTGGAAAAATGTGACAGGAAATGACCTATCGGATGTTTATTTTGGGTTGTGCCAGATGGTATTGGTCATTCTGGTGAGTATTCAACAAAATGAATGGCAATTAAAACTGTTAATTAAAGGTTTGTGGAATCGCTCAAGGTAGAGACTTGGTGCAGAGTAAGAGATGACATTTTAGAGCTCAGGGAGAAAGAATGAATTTAATGTATTTACTTTGTATGTCTGTTCTGCTGTCTGTTTTTGGATGCGTTTGTATTGTAAGAGAAGGTGTTGAAAACACAAGTACACAAATACATGAGTTTATGTGTTTGTGCTGGTGGAAAAAGTAGCTTGCATTTTATGATACATTTCTGCAGGTGACTTGAATAATATCTCAAAATGGAATATTTAGTCCTATAAATGAGGCTTTATTACATAGTCTTTAGGCGTGCTGTACCAAATGTTTTGTGAGATAATGTGTATATATATTGATTGAAACTTCATTAGACAAAGCCAAAAAATGGTTTGTAGGGGTGTTTCTGAACTGTGCCTTTCTCAGTGGTCAGAGCTTTGTGGAATGTTTATGCAAGTTCCAACTGTTCAGCCATTTTTGTCTTGACTTTCTAGTCGTGCATTCAGGACAGTCAGCAAGGTAAAGTCACAAGTGTGTTACTAACGCTGAAGTGTAACGAGGTGCCACCCAGGCTGCGAGGGGATTTCTGCAAAAATATGTTGCTACTTTGCACAAAGTAAATCTAGTCGTCTTGTGAGCAGTTTCAAACTTGCCCAAGAAGGGTAATTGGTGGACTGTTGCATCTAGGTTGGAAGAAGCCATTCTGGTGTGCTCTCTGAATCCCGAAGAGGATGTAACTTGGTATGTGGGGAGGACTAGATGATCATTAATGATCCTTAACCGGAAGCAGATTAGCCTGGTAACAGGTCTTTGGGTGCCACACAGGTACCGTATAGATGGCTGGTGGGGTAGTGGTGTGCTATATGGACAAATTTGGGTCAATAAATTGTCATGAAACTGGCTGTTTGTTTAATGTTTACTGCCAATCAAGATCATTTAATTGCATAGGGTTAAAAAGGGTTATGCATGATAATTATAAGGTTTGAATAATGCATGTAGCCTACTTAAAATAGACGTTACATATTTGACAGATAGAAGGCACATCGCAGTATGAATATAGTGGTTGAAAAAATACTTGGAACCCAAAAACTGGAAAAGATTAAAACATTGCAGTGAGGTTTCAGCGTGGTTGGTGACTGCGGATGGGCAATTAAATGGAAGTAGTTTATGAAAGCAAACTGTGCCATTGACATTAAGGAAAGGTCAGGTTACAGAAGTCCAAGCCGTCACTGTAAATCCAGGACACTGTTTTTTTTATGCTACATGATTTGTAATAAAAACTTAATGTTTTGTTGTTTCCCGGTGATAGTACCGAGCTGATTCATTTATAATATATATATGTATATATATATATATAT
>JABFDZ020000131.1:24046440-24063128 GCA_019775955.2 Pollimyrus isidori | reverse complement strand
CCCCCCCCCCCCCCCCCCCCCCCGGGTCAGTGCTGCAAGGGGAAACAAACCAGCTGCATGACTCCACAGCCCCACCGCCAAAAACACAGGGCCAGCAGCCCTTGGCACACTCTGGGGGAGGTGGGGCAGTCAGTGAGGCGAGAGGGGGCTGCCGTTCACCCTGCCCTTATTCTGTTCCTTCTGTCCTGGGGGGCTGCACTTTGTGGTTGTGTGTGTGTGGGTTGGGGGGAGGGGGGGGGTGATTGGCCCATCCACCATGTTTTCAGTAAATCCATCATCCCCCTTCACAGGATCTGTGAAATACAAGCACATGAAAGTGTGGTTTAACCTGAGAAGTAGCCAGCTAACTAGACCCCAGCTAGCATGCTGTGTGGTTTCCACAGAAAGTGAGTTACCTCCGACTGGGTCAATGGGCTCGGGGGAGGCGGCTTCTTGCAGCCCAGGCCTTCGTCTGCCCTGCCCGCCTCCCGCAGCCGCTTCCTCTTCCTTTTGGAGTCCTTCGCTCGGCCCCCGCCTCGCCCAGCCTGCTGCTGCTCCTGCAGCTCTGCCTGCCGGACACAAGGGGGCGACATCACCATTCCATTCAGCAAAGCACCTTAAACATTGCACTCTCTACACACCGATTACAAATTTGATAAGTTCTACTCCCTTCGGGAGCTGTGCCTTACCGTTATAAGGGCACGCAGAGTGCGCAAGGGGGGGTGGGAGGAGGCCTGAAGCAGCCAGTGGATGGTCAGCGTCTGGTCCAGAGTCACCTCCAGAAGGTCCCCTTCCAGCTGTAGCTCTTCCAGCTGGGACACGGCTGACAGAGACAGCTGGATTACCGGGCCCTGCAGGGATGGCAACAGGTGCAGGAGTGCCTCCACACCTGGAGGGGGCGACATAAGAATATGAGTAGTGTGCTTTTTGGCGGGAGCCCAGCTCCACTTGGACCCTGTGGCTCGCGCCTTGCCTGTGCCGCTGTCCGGATCCTCCCGGCCGCCATGTCCGTTTTCACAGCGATTCGCTGTCACTGCACTGGTGTCCAGGTGGGAGGGGCTTCCGTCCGGGTGGGAGGGGCTTCCGTCCTCCAAGTCCTGCACCCCCCCCTTGCCCTCCCGCAGCTCCCGCAGAGTCTCCAGCGCCCCCTGCAGGTCGGGGCTTTGCAGCGTGCTGCGGACCCGGCCCTGCCAGGAGACGGCCCGCTCAGTCAGGCACTGCAGCGCCTCCCCCTCAGGCAGCCGCACTGGCAGCTTCTGTAGCGCCACCAACAGAGCCAGGATGGTCTCCAGGCGGGGGCGCCGTGAGCGCCGACACAGCGGGCACAGGAAGCCGGGGTCCCAGTCCCACCAGCAGACTGGGGAGGCGGGCATCAAGAGGGCAGAGAAGGGCACGCAGCTGGCGTGGAATCGGGCCTGACACATGCGGCAGCGAAGTAGGGGCTCGCGGAGAGGGTGGCCGCACACACAGATGGGGGTCGGGCCAGAGGGGGGCGCCGCTGGGCTCAGACACACACTGTCCTGCTCTCTGCCCTCTCTGTGCCTCTCACCCTCACAGTCCAGCGGCAGCGATGTGGCCATGTTGACCTCGCGGAGGCGCCTCATAGCTTCCTTCTCTCGTCGCTCTCCGTCTTTATACGCCGAGACCTGGTGGACAGGTGAGAAAATGCAGCTCATCAGCAAAAGCTCAGCAAGAGCAGCTTAGCTGGCAGCTCTCAGGACTGATAATACACAGAACTGGCCAATGAACCACCTGGCTCTGAACTGGTGTAATACTGCCTGATCCTACACCACACCCACTGAGGTCACGCTCACCAGACACCACACCTACATACTGTTGAGGGGGAACCAGCACGAAAGCAGAGCACGCAGCTCACTATGAGACTCACTATAGCTCCAGGGTCCCTCAGGTCTTGTGCAGTGAGGCCTAGGCTGCCCATGTCTGACTCGCCATGCTTGCCGTGACCCCTTTCCACACAGGGGCACAGCACCTGCCATGATATAAAAGAAACAAATGAGGATATATTCCCCTAGTAGGGCTGGTCCTGGGTGCCCCCCCCAGGCTCTGCGGCCCCCCATCACCTCCAGCAGGCTGTGTGCCCCCCCAGGCTCTGCGGCCCCCATCACCTCCAGCAGGCTGTGTGCCGGGTTCTTCTTCAGGAAGCTCTTGCTGACCCTTTCCCTCCAGGCCTGGGCACTGGCCACCTGCACCTCCAGGAGCTTCAGCTCCTCCATCTGTACAGGGAGGTCCCTCCCCACGGCCACCAGGCCCTCCAAGTCGTCCAGGCAGGGGTAATGCTCCCCATTCTGGGGGACACGGGGAGGGGTGTCAGTGAGCCTGCCACAGGGGGTGGAGCCTGGAGGATGGAGCCGAACTCACCTGTATCTCCTCCAGGTCGGTGACCCAGGCACGAGCACGGCCCAGGCAGGCCTGCAGAGACAGGATGTTGGGCAGCTGCACTGGGATCATCGTGGCCTCACTGACGATGGCCTCCAGCGTAGACAGTGGGTGCTTCTGCCTGCAAGGGCACAGGGGAGAGCCGAGGATGAGCCCAGCGACAGGGCAGTTCGCCAGTTTTCCGGGGTCTTATATAGGACCTGGTAATCCACTATAACTCTGACGGTACCGTATGGCTATCCGACAACTTATTTTACCACCAGACAACACTCCTGTTATCATTTGCACTGTCTATGGGGAACCAGACGAACACACTTGTGCCTTCTGTCTGGGTCTATCAAAGTAAGACTAAAAATTATACCCTCTGTAGCTCGGCCTTCTCTAGGACTCCATTTCCCATGGGTCCCATTAGCTGATAGGCTGCTAGAGATTTTGGGCTCCATGAAAACATATACCGGGCACTCAACCCAGGTCACTTCAATTATTTAGGACCGCTGTCACTCAGGAACCCTTGGAACTTCCCCCCCAAATTTACATCACCCCTAACAACGGATCTAAACTAATGATTTTTGTCTTGATACCAATCGTCAGAGAGCAGCCATGCTTCGTCGTGTATGAGACCGGAATGAGCCGACTTGGTGCTGCTGTAAACATGTCCGGCCCGTGGCGAGTCTGAAGGAGCATCACCTGGCCTCCAGACAGATCTGCGCCTTCTCCTCCCAGCGCTCAGCGATGGTCAGCAGCTCCTGCAGCTCAGCCATGGCCGCCTCTACGGCGGAGCTCTGTGGCAGGGCTCGGCCGGCCTCCACCAGGCTCCGCAGGTCTGTCAGAGAAGCTGGCGTGTGGCTGGCACCCTCAGCGCTGCTGTCCCGTGGGCCCAGCGCCCTGCGCACCTCCCCACGCCAGCGGTCTTGCTCCAGCAGGCCCCTCAGAGTCTCACACTCCGGGGGTTCGCCTGCAAGGGTTTTCGCCTCCTCCAGCAGATCCTGTAGCTCCTCTGGATTGGGCGGCGTCTGGCTCCAACGCCCATCATCCAGAAGGGCCCGGACCCGGCTCTGGAACTGCTCCACGGAAGTCAAAAGGACCTGAAAGAGGAGGTGAGCATCATAGGAGCAATGCTACTCTTTCCAGGACCCCTTCATATTTCTGTTTCTGTTCGGATGGTCAGGCTGCCCCAAAGGGCAAAGTGAACCATCACATGCATTGGATCGCAGAGAGAGAACCATCCAGGCTCAGAGTTATTTATCAGCGAAAGCAGTCTGCTGATCTGACATCAGTTAAGCTTAGGGGTCTCACCTGCACCTCATCCACCTGAGTCATGACACAAGGAAGAGACTTCATCTTCTCAAGCAGGTCACGCAGCTCTGCGAGGCTCAGCCTCCTGCGGGACACGCATGCAGGGTCAGTGCCTTACCAGCGCCCGCCTTGGTGCCTCCAGCTTAGCCCTGTACCTACCTGCCGCTGGAGCCACTGGTCAGCTGCCCACTGACGGCCTGGCAGCGCTCGATGTCACTCAAGGCAGTGTTCAGGCGCTGAGACACCTCGTTGTCGGGGAATTTCCTCTCAGCTGCCTCCGTCCTCAGCGCCTCCAGCTCCTCCACGTCTGCAGATACATACATTTTAATCTTAGCAGAACACTTTCAGTTTCCAAAACAGAAACATCTTAAAACTAAATCAAGAGATTTCCCACAATGCTTTGCAGATAACCCCAATGACGCAGTGCTTCCTTACTCGTCTTATTCCCCTCCTCCTGCTCCAGCGCCTCCTTTACCCGACTGGCCCAGGAATCAAAGGATTCGGCCCGGACCTTGAGGCGGTGAAGCATGGCTAGCAGTTCATCCAGGGTGTATCGGTACCTGGTGTGGAAACGGGACACGGACATGGGTTTGGGTCGGGTCCCCAGACAAGACGGCTCTCAGATGTAGAGCCTGGGTACCTGAGGTACTGCTTCTCCACAGCACAAGAGCACAGGTCCTGCGTGTGGTGCAGGCAGACCAGGCGCTCGGGGCAGCCGCTGCAGGCCAGGGCTGACAGGAAGCACGTGGTCTTGCACTTGTCACACTGCCGCTCGTCATCAGGGAGGAGCTCGAAGGCCTCACGCTCCGCTTCTACGATTCCCTGTGGGCACAGCGACAAGATCAGTCAGCGAACAGAGGCCAGGAGCAACACGCCGAATGGCTGCGCTCACACAGGACGCTGCTTTGACAGTAACAGTAGAATGACCGGAGTCATGGGGGGTCGGCCAGCCAGTCGACCTTGGATTTCCAGAGATTTTTGTTCCTCCCCACCAGGGAGTTTTAGGTTCCCTGTTCTTTGGCTTTCTTTATTTCTTACATATAATAATGGATGGCCATTCACCATTATCAAGCACCTTGATGTGACTAAAATTTCTGTATCGCACTGAATAGCATAAGAATTCCTTAAGTTCCCCAGAGGACGTGGCACAGGATGAGAGCTATGAAAAGCAGGGCTGCTCAGCTTCACGCAGCCGGACGGCCCGAGCTCAGGAGGCCCTACCCTCTCCAGCAGCTCCTTTCGCAGCTTCCGCTCCTCCTGCACGATGCTGAGCATCTCCCTGTGAGTGGCCGCTGCCAGGTTCAGGTCCAGCTTCTCTGCGCAGGCGGCCATCTTGCAAGCGAGCTCCTCGTGGGAGAAAACGCAGTATCTGCGCAGGCGCCGGTAATGCTCCACGCAGGAGCGGCCAGCTGGGAGCTGAAGCCAGACACACACAGCCTTTCAGGAGACGCAGCCGTCGACCCAAGGTAGGCGGCTGCACCGATAAAAGCTCCGGGATCACTGAAATTTAAACTGCCTGAGCGATCCCTGGTACCCAATAGGACAGCACTCCTATTACCTGCATACAAGGTCGTGCAGAAGATCAAGACAGATGCCAGCTGGGGTGGGGGGGGGGGGGGGACACTCACCCAGTCAGCCGTACAGAAGTTGACAGCTTCTGCAAAGTTGTACCCCTGGTTGAAGCCAGCGTGATACGCCCGGGGGAAGGTGATGACGAATTCCCCCGCATACTGGTCGGTTCGGTATACCTAGTAGCAAAAGGCACCATCAGCCGTGACACAGCCAAAGGGTAGGAACCAGACCGGGCCGGACCTCCATACCTACCGGGACCCCGTGGCCCATGAGGATGTTGGGGTTCATGATGGTCACCAGCTGGTGCAGCAGGTCAGGCTGAAACTCAAACAGCTCCGGGGTCAGAGTCTTCATGACGTCCTCCAGGTGTTCGGCTGCATCCGACGGCACGCCGTACCACGTCTTGGGCTCCCCCCTGAGGCGAGAAAGGGGAGGTGCGTCTGATATGGTTTGGGAGCCGGCCGAGCGTGCAACACGAAAGGCAACAACGCAGGACCTCAGTACCAGTGCAGATAGTTGATAGAATAGCTCCAGTGGTCCTCGATGTGCCAGCAGAAGGTGGAAAAGCACATGCCCACATAGAGCCAGGGCACCTTCATGCCTGAGATGTCGCCGTTGATGTGGCACAGGAGGGACTGCTCCAGCACAGGCATCACGTTCAGGTTCCAGCCACTCCTCGCGTACTCCTGCACGTTAGCGCAAAAGGCAGCCGGTCAGGCGGGGCGATTTCAGCCCGGCACGGGAGTGGCGAGGAAGCAGGGCCTTGCCTCCTCCTCCGGCGAGAGATTCCTCCTCCCGTTGTTGACCGGGAAGCCACTGCCGAAGTCCTTGGAGTGGATGTCGGCGCCGTACTCCACGGTAACGTCCTCCTCGATGCTGCTGACCAGCCGCCAGAACTCGCGCTCCACCAGGTCCGTGGGAACCATCTGCGCGCCAAAGAGGGAGCGACTGGCATGAGGGGGAGCGCCAGGCCTTGGGGGGAGCCGCAAGCCAAGAGGGTGCACTTACATGGACAGGCATGTTGAAGTAGTCGGCCTTGAAGGTGTCTGCCATCTCCCCGAAGCTCTGCAGGGTGTACTCCCGAGTGGCCTGCTCAAAGCCGAAGGCCTCCGCCGGCCGCTTGCACTCCTGGGGAGGTGGGGGGGAGGGGGGGTGAGACACGTGTCGACGGGCCATTGCTCTGCAGCGGTGATGGTCACAGCATGCCTCACCTCAGCCACGCATTTGGGGCACCGCCAGGCCCCCTTGGGGGGGTCACCCAGTGGCGGAAGCAGACAGAAGGTGTGGTAGTTGTCATCACAGCCATCGCAGAGGAGCAGCTTCTCGTCTTCATCTCCGCGACCACACATCCGGCACACGAAGGAGTCCACCTGGAACACCGGCCACATCCTGTCCATGGGGCATGTTCGAAAATCACGGCCCGTATCCACAGCCGAGGCCCTAGACCTGTCCTCACCAGCTGTACGTTGCTTGGATTCCGCCTCAGTCGCATGGTCATCTTGGTACATGGTTCGTCGCGTTCCTCCTCCTCACTCGTCCTTCCCTCTTCCTCCTTGATAGAAATGGTGCGGGAAGCCTCTGGCCCCCTGCCCTGCTCCCCCGACTCTTCCTTGATCGTGGTGCCATCCCTCACGACCACCGTCTGTGGCAGATCATCTGAGAACCAAGAACACGCATTCAGCGACAGTCTGAAACAGTCCTTGCACAGCTGCATTCTGGAAAAGCACCGCCTCACCTTTCCTCTTTACCCCCTTGTCCCGTGCCACCAGCCCCAGGCCCATCATCTTAGGCCCCGCCCCATATATCTGCAGTTTCTTCAGCTCTGGATTCTTCTCGATGTCCTCCTCCGTGGGTTCCGGCTGGAGGGGGGCAAAATGAAAGTGAGGGAGCTACCATGTAAATCTGCACTAACTGGGGGGGGGAGGCTAACTCTGCAGCCCGAAGACACCCCACCCTAAGGCTGGTCTATCAATGGGACTGTTCAGCTACACCCCCATTACCCTGAGAATGTGGATCATGGGAGTTCTACTCACACAAAATGATCTGAGGGCAAAACAAAAAAATTGTTTGTTATTTCTCTGAACCAATCGGATTTTAGAGGAAGCAGCTCTAAGCAACTAGAGGAGACAGGCCTAACCAATCAGATGTCTTGGCCTTGCCTCCTCTAGTTGTTTGAGCCAACTTACTCTACAATCTGATAGGATATCGCTGAACCAATCATTTTTCGTTCTCCCCTCCGCACATTTTGGTGCAAGTAAAACAAGCGAGCATGTGAAGCATTATCCTCTGACCCGTCAAAAATACAAGGATGTGATTCCCTTACAGACCTACAATCTTTATGGAACCTCATCTCTAACGGGGAAGCTACGTGGCTCTGCTAAGCAGGCTTACTCCTAAATGCAGGTGTGATTTCCTGTCTCTTAGGGGGCTTCCTTTACTTAAAACTGGGTTACCTGCCGCACACAGACAGTCTGTCGGGCGGCTGCAAACACACTCAGAGAAAGCAGGGGGAAAAAAGGCAGACAAAAGGGAACCTGGCAGAGCATATGCGCAGCAGGAAACAAAGGGCACAGCTTAAAGAGCACACAGGCAGGGAATCAGCCCACACACACACACACACACACACACACACACCATCTCCAACTGATCAGAGGCAGTCACACAGTACTAGTGGCACAAATGAAAGGAAGGGAGGAGCAGGAGACGGGCGGAAGGCTGGAGGATGGAGAGAACATGAAAGAAAAGGAGACAGCAAAGGGGAAAGCAGAGAGCAGAAAGCAGGACCGCGAGAAGGGCAGTACCGAAGAGGTGTGCTGAGAGCCAGCGGTGAGAGTGTGGGGGGGCAAGTCTTCAGGACCCTGCATGGAGAGACAACAACAGCAACAATGGACTGAGAGGACCAGAGGGATGGACAAACAGGAAGAGGGGGCGCAGAGGACTTACGAGGAAGTGAGAGAGGGTGGGAAAGTGAGTGGGGGAAGTGAGTACGGTGCTGTAAGTGTGTCGGAAGGGGCGGGGGTGGAGAAAAGCCTCCCTATGGATCCCAAAGATGCTTATACAACATCTCCCTTGGGCATTTCAAAAGAAGCATGCTCCGCTTTATTCTGACAACTGTCAGCAGCAAAACGACATGCTACAGCATCACGGAAATGACCTCTCACGCTTTGGGGCTGTGCACCAATCAGAAACGGCGTGACAAGCGCAGTCTCATACCAATCTAACACAAGCTCTCAACAAAAGCCTTTTGAGGCTGCAGAATGAGCTTCCAAAAATGATACTGCTACCTTGCTGACTGTAGTCCACTAGCAATAAATTAAACAATGTTCCAAAACTTATTGATACAAGACATACACTATATGGCCAAAAATGTGTGAACACCCTATTAAATACAGGAAATACATAATTTAGGTCACACCCATTACAGGCACCGGTGTATAACTAGGCGTACAGTCACGCAATCACCTGCAACAAACACTGAAAGCAGAAAAAATGGTTGTACAGAAGAGGCTACTGACTTGGCACCATCATAGGATACCATTTTTACAAGTCACCATGTTTCTGCCTTGCTAGTAACATCCTGGTCAACCACAAGTGACTGTGAAGGTCAGAATGTCTGGGAACAAGTTTAGCTGACGTGTCAAACCCAGGTGGTAGGTCATGAACAACTGGTAGGTCACGTAAGATCACAGAAAGGGATCTGGGGTGGTGCTCCACAGACCAGGATTTATCTTACTTAAGCTAGAAGATATGATTGTGCAAACGGTTTAGGTATGGAGCACTCTTATTGGGCAATTATAACTTCTAGCTTTAGTTAGCCCAGCTAACTGAAAAATTCTGCATTGTGGAACACCCCCCTGACAATTCAACATCAAAACCCAACCTGAATGGCAACAAATTCCAGTAATGATCTATTTAATGGAAAGCTTTCCCACAAGAGTGGAGGCTATTATAAGAACCAAGGTCTGACCAACATCAAATTTAATTCCCTTGATTTTGGAATGAGATGTTGGGGAAGCTCGTGTCCATACTCTTGGCCATATAGTGCATCCAGAAATAGACTGCTTTAAGTAAAAAAATCTCTCTCTTTAACATACCATGAAACAAAGAAGCAACAGTACTCAGGGGTATTTTCCTACACCGAGGATGGTCAGATCCACATCTATGATGCTCACTGGTGCTCAACTCTATATGTATGGTGCTACGGTCTACATCCAAGGTACTCAGTACAGGGTGGATCTAACAGGGTGGAGGACAATTTACTTAAAATGCTGAAATGTTAAGCAACACATTTTAAATGCCATTTAAATGGAGTTACACACAGTGCTATATGGCCAACACTGGATAGCTTTCCCTTAACCGGAGGCCCTCATTCTCTAGCTTACTGGATCCTCTGATGAAATTATACGGTTGGCATCTCACCAAAAAATGAATTCAAACAGTGAAACCTGATTTATGTTGGCGGAGGCTGCAAGGTCAAGCTAAAAAGTTAGCACTGATTCTACATAGGCAAGCTGCAGGAAAGCGGATAGTTTGAGCTCGGGGCGATCAGAGGGCAAAACAGCAATGAGGCCCGGGACACCCAGGCCCGGGACACCCAGGCCCGGGACACCCAGGCCCGGGACACCACACCTGTGTCCACTGGCAAGAGAGCTTCCCCGACAACACGAGAGACACCTTTCAATCAGGTGATAGTAACCACCGAAACGAGGTTAAAACACACAACCGTTGCCCAAGATCCATTGATCCATAATTACTGGGTCCCTGGAGACAATCACTCAAATTTGCATTTACGGTGGGATATGCATTGTATTTAAACATAGAGTTAAACATGGATACAAAGGAATCAAGATTAATTCCACCAAAAATCAGGTTAAGGGGAATTTCACTGTTAGTAAAGTAGTGAGTACCATGCATCTGGAAAGGGGGACTATTAGTTAGGAGGTCAGTGAGGTAGACTGGTAGAACAGAAGAAAAATGTCAACTCAAAACAGTTTTACTATAATGCACAAAGTATTTTCCATTTAATAAAATAACCATTAGAGAATTAAGGCTTTTAAAGCTACGGTAGGCGGGATTCTCTTGTGCTGTCAATCACTGACCACTAAACCAATGGACAAAAAGACTCAATATACTCAATGACTGATAGCATGAGACCACCTACCGTAGCCCCACAGCCCAGTATGACACCACCCATGCACATTAGCACTCCCCACAAGGCCCACGTGTTTGACACTTACGTCTGGCTGCAGCCGGTTGGCTCTCCGCCCGTAACTGTTGGTCTTCGACGGCTGTACAGACTGCCGCAGTGGAATGGAGTGAGGCTTGTATTCCTTGTCCACGTCCTCGCTGTCATACGGTCGCGGTTTGCACTGCGGCTGCGCAGGGGGGCGGGAGCAAACTTTACCAGAGAGGAGCTTGGGGCTGTGAGGCCAGCCAATAGAGATGCCACTCGCACCCATCTTGCCCGATTTCAAGGGGAGCGTGGCGTGTACGCTGATACTGAAAGAATCACTGTACAGCTAGAAATTACCGGCAAGCTGGCTCCTGAGTGGAACATCTCAAATGGGTAAACGATCCTCTCATAGTGGGACCTTAGCAGCGAGCCGATGTTCTTCCCTGGGGGGTAGCCAAGCTTCTGGGCTATGCGGGCCCAACGCCGCTCCTTAGTGACTGACTCAAACCCCCCTTCGTCAGACACCACCTGCGGAACGCAAAAGGAAGCCAGGTAGTGACCTCACTGAAGGCCAAACAGGGATTAGGAAAAGTCACTAAAGAGTTAACAGTTGACAAAAACGTAAACAAAACATTGATTTAAAGGGCCATCTGTCCCAGTTATTAAAGGCTGAAAACAAGATCCTCTTTACGATCTGAAACTTGCCTGTGAAGGCTTCTTGTATTCCTTTCATCTCACAGCACACTCATTGTCTGTACATTTAACCATCTGTTGTGTACAGACGGAGCACACACACCCCTCCTGTAGCGGTCCCTAACCTTAACCCTAACCCCGACAAGTGTAAGGAAATGTAGGCTGCCTGGGCACCTTGGCCAGACTGAAGAGGTCCACCATGCGGCGCTCAATGTTGGGGATCTTCAGCGAGGACCCCTGGATCTCCCAGAACTTGGCAATACGGTCCAAGTAGTTCAGCTTGACGCGTGTCTCCGCCTGCGGGGGAAGATCGGTCAGTGATCATGTGAGTAGAGATGGGCGCCATTAGCCACATCACGCAAAGTTCACCTCCAGCTCATTCAGCCTCTGGATTCGTGGTGTGAAGTGGAAGTTGTCCACCTCTACGGCGAACGGAGGCTGCCAGTCCTGCAAGGAAGTCAACAAAGTGTGTGTAAGAGTGGTTACACAGGGTAGGGGGGGGATTTTACAGCATCACCTTCTTCAGACAAAAGAGATGCTCAGAGTTCTGCTGTATGTGCATGACAAACAAACCAGAATAAAGTACATGATTAACAACCATTGAGATAGTTCATAGTTATACTATAGCGAAATATCCAGGCACTTAGCAATAATGTCAAAAAACGGTCAGTCAGTATTTAACAGCCCAGCCAAACTCACCCATTAAATAATTCAGGGCAACAGCTGAAGATCCTGGGTGAGCCAGAAGATTCCTTCTATGAACTCGCTTTTGAAAAGGGCAGCCCTGCCCTAACCATAACCTAAACTATTACCAGCCCAGTAAATACAGAAGTGGGGTGTGGGGGTGGGGAGGGGCCTCACACCACCCGCGACGGGAGGGCAGTGCCCATACATACTTACGGGAGGGGGGCGGATCTTACAAATACCAGTCTTCTCGGCTATAGGCCGTATTTTGGCGATGTAGCCCAGGGGGTCTGTGAACTCCTCCCATGATGGTTCGAAGACTGGGCACTCGGGTGGGGGGACAAACTCATCAGTGTCCATTCCTCTGAGAAAACAGGGTCAGAAGAATGTGGCTATAAAGAGCAGGTCCAGTCCACAAGGGCGAAAGAGAATCAGTACAGCCTAACAGAAGCCAAGTCCTACTGTTCAGGCCTGGCCAGCTGGTGCCTATGCATCACCCACAACTCGTGAGCCAAACCCCCTCTGCACCCTGTAACGAAACCAACTTACACCCTACACTTAATTTATAAATGTTTTGATGCTTGTGTAAAACTTAAGGCACTGTGTACACTAGAAACAATCTTCACAACACAGGCCACCTGCACTCTGTAGCAGGAAATTACATTTAAAATGTTTCTTTCTTTAGTTGCCATTTAAACGTAACATTACTGTGTATTACTGTACTCATCATTCAGTGCTAAAAATTACGGCACATCTTTGCTAATACAATACTCTATATAGACTACATTACTGAACATTACGCACTTATTACGATACGGCAGTTAAAAGGTAAACATGTGCATTATTATACGTTCATTACACTATGTTTCTGAAATTAATGTAAACGAAAGTGCAATTAAACATGATTTTTAGTTCAAGTGAAACATTTTCTCTTAACAGCGTAATACTAAATATATTTATAATCTGAATAATACAAACGCAGCGAAGTATTATGCGCCTTAATGTGAGGCGTACGTGTCTCTGGCTGATGGTCAAATGGCAGCTTTTCTCTGTCACAAATTAAAGCGACTCCGGGAGAAGGTGAATCCCATGGAGGGAAGCCTGGACCACGGCCGCATCCTCTCACACACTGCTTTGTTTGAATTGCATACAATGATTTAAAAATAATAATAACAATGACAATAAAAAAACTAAACATCACCGTCCTCACCAATCCAAATCACCAGCTACTCGAAAAGCTAAGCGCGTCATTAAAAGTTACCAGATAAGAGGTGTCAACAGTTCAACTTTAAGAGGACAAACTCGTCAGATTGCCATATCGATTTAAGATAATGCACAAAGACACGCGGCAATTATCCCCAAAGGAGTAAAACTCCCAGTCAGCTACCCTTCCGCACAGCCAGCGTTCGTGCTAACCAGTTAGCGGCGAAGCTAATAACCAGCTAACCGGCTAATCCTGCCGGAAATCGGAAGAACGGTCGTCACATTCGAAGTAAACATATAAACATCGAAGTTAGATCTTTGCCTTATTATATACAGGTGCCATGTTTCTCATAGCAGCCCCTAATAAATTTGAGAGAGTTTGTTTTTATGCGAGAAGAAAGACGACCCCGAGTCGGGATGTAGCTGAGGTGGCTACATTCGCCTCCAGGCTAACGTCCGACGGGGGCCCGGCGTCGGAAGGTACGGCGTATACTCACCGGCGGGGTCGCCGACACTCTGACCGGTGTCGTGTTGAGTGAGCCTCGGTCAAAACAGCGGTTCTGCAGCACCCGAAGGCGGCCAAGCTGCGCGAGTTGGGGTAGCCGTGCCGGCCGTGCGCAGGGAAAGAGTACAACAAGGGACTGGATCGTGCTCCGCAGGCGCCGAAACCTTCGCCCTGTCCGCCGCCCTTTTGGGACGGCCTGGGTCAGTTCTGACACCCGCGTCTACAATCGGAGGCCCAGGGTCTCTCCGGCCTCCCCTTTGCCAGCCCTGGGGACGCAGTCCATTGCCGTCGAATTTTGAATTCGCTTGTTGCCACTTAACGTCTCCCGATCAGAAGTCAGCGTCCCCCGGTTCAAGCTGCCGGCATGCAGCCGGAGTACACACACCTCTCCTGGATCGGTCGTTTGACTAGCCGGTTAACTCCTTATCTGTCTCCGTCCTGGTAGCTCAATCGGATATTTTCGACAAGTCCCAGGAAATCTGTTCGCTTTATCTCGATCGGTACTCTAATCGGATACTCTCCCCCCAAAAAAGTGTGAAAGATGCCAAAATCCGTCGTCAGCAAGAGAATAACTCCCACCGGCTCATACTGTCACCGATTCTGCCTCCCGGAGCCGCCATCTTACTTTCATCATCGCTGTCTGTACACAACAGTAAAGATGTGAGCAGATAGGACGAGGATACGCCATCCCTCGGTGGCCCAAACATCTGTGTGAACCCTGCACAGCTGTCTTCGCATGTCTGAATGATATGTGCCTATGTGATAAATGTACGTATCAGTATATTATCTAGACTCGTCATCGATCATAAATAGCTGCTTATCCTGTACAGGGTTGATTTTATAATAATAATAATAATAATGATAATAATAATAACAGCAATAATAATAATAAAACACTAGATTTCATAAATCTTAGTAGGTTTAGTTAGGTATTAATGTCCAACATAAGAATCAAGTAATGACACTTTTTTTTGTTTGACCTTTTCGATTGCATCAAATGACGTGTATGCAAGGATAACACCGAAGATAATTTGTGTAGAAATTGTTGCAAGTCACTTGGTCATATGCAGTACATTTATTAACTTTATTTTTAAACGTTTACCATAATGAGACTTATACCTTAATAACCTTCCATGTGTATACTCAGTAACAAATCCATCTTTAAAATCTGAAGTCCATGGTTAGCAAGTATGCCAGGTACAAGAATTAAAATCCATAATGTGAACCTGTGGAACATTCATAATGCTTCCCTCTCATCTTATTATCTTAAAGTGGAAGTGCTGCAGGTCAGGGCATGCATGCTAGTCTCAGGATAGGAATGTAGTGAAATGTGAGTACCTGGAGCAGTTGTGGGTTAAAGGCCTTGCTGAAGGGCCCAATGGTGAAGTCATTCTTAGTATTTCAATCAGCAACCATCTGATCAGGTTATAGTGTCCCAACCCATTGAGTCACAGACCACGCCTAATTTACTTAGATCAGAACCGTGTCTTCAATGCACATCTGCATAGAATGATTCCAAGGACCCTTGAGTGGCAGATGACCTAAAAAAGTAGGAACATAACTGAATTGGTCTGGGTTGGATGGCCAATGTGATATGCTTTCATAGGGCTCAAAATTTCTAGTGGTGCCCCTGCATTGGGTTGCAGATTCATGTTAACTCACTGAATGTCTAACTGGATTAAAACAAATTTTTTTGCTACCCTAAAAAAAAACTGAAATAAATGAAACAAACAATTGACACCTGCAGATTTATGTTTCATTCCAGTGCAGTGGATATTTTGGAAGAAAAAAATTGTCTCAGAGGTGTGAATACTTAGGTTCTGTTCAGGATCCTTGTTGTATATAGTCCTTGTGGAAATAGATGGTATGGTTATCCATCCAAAGGAGCACCCTAGCTGCTTGAGTTGGGAGACGCATGCTACATCTCTCATGTGAGTCACTTTGGCTGCTTCAGTGTACTCACCTAACTTTGGTAAAACTTATATTTTGCCAGTTTTTTTAATGTGTGTGGCCTTACCAACAGCTGTCCTGCAGATCACATGCTTTCAGTTTCCCCAGGCACCGAAACACTCCATGTAAGTAATGATTGCGGAAATAGCCTCAAGCTGGAGGGTCCCAGCCTGCACTCTACTGAGCATTAGGAACAGGCTTCTGAATAACTGACCTGCGTGACAGTGCCAAAGCTATGGGGCCAGAGATGGACATGCAGCACTAAGACAAATGGAGAACAGAAAGAACAAACGAAGGCATTTTCACCGCAATGACATTTTTTATAATCTCAGAAGCAATAAATATTCACACTTCATGTATCTGTAATTTGTTCAACCAAAACCGTATATACACAAATAATATTCCATAATAGCTCTTGCATTTAAAATATGAATAACTGCTCTAACGCACGCATACACAGACACACACACACAACTTCACAATCAGAATCCGGTGTCCCTCCCTCCAGTGAAATGCTCCCTTTGTCCTGCAGCCCCTGCTCACTCAGCCACACACACATACCTGTACTACAGAAACAGGTTACAGTCCATTCCATAGTCAATATTTAGAATTGCTATTATATAATATGTACATTCAGGTCAATAAAGATTCATTTGGTAGGAAATACTCATGCAATAAGGGAATAACAAAGAGACAACACTGACCAACCTCCCCAGTATCCACATACCCAAAGACCTACTTTTTGACTACTGTTTACTGGTACTCTTCAATAACCTATTTCCTATTGTCTGCTTCTCTTGCATATAATCCTAACATACTCCCCGCTCATGAGGAGAATACAGAAAGGTTGTGAGATGTCCAGCATGAATGGAAATTACATAGATTTTCCAATTTAGTCCAGTATACCTGTGCTCTGATAGACTAGTATATTTCACAGGGAGGAGAGCAGTACATCACTTGTGCTTTGAGTGTACCTGACCATACTCTTTAGAGGATATTTTGAAGGTGAGCATCTCAAATATGTGTGAAGCTGCATGGAGTGTGATGGTTGGAGGTGACCGGGATGCAGGGAAAGGTTGGGGCTCTATGTGTGGTCAGGTCCAAATTTGGGGGGGGGGGGGGGGGGGGAAAAATGAGCCAAATTATGAATGCAGCAACATTAAGTGTTTTAAAAATTTTTCCTGCTAATAGCCTGGCGTTCGGCCCCCCCCCCCCCCCCCAAACCACACCCACACA
>JABFDZ020000131.1:24026274-24040734 GCA_019775955.2 Pollimyrus isidori | reverse complement strand
CCCCCCCCCCCCCCCCCCCCCCCCCCCCCCCGCAGAGGAAGACAGGACAGAATGACAGTAATCCATGGAGACACATACACTCCCTGTGTCCTGTACACATACAAGTTAGCAATGGCCAGATGAGGCTTCATGAACCATATTTTGCATTGTTTGCCACACTAATGATGGTGCTCTTGGTTTGCATTGGGGAGTATACTGAACCCTTTTTTTTAAATAGAGAGCGCCATCTAGTCAGGTTAGAAAATAGTGCAAATGGTTCATGAAGCTTCATTTGGCCATCACTAACAGGCACCTAGACACAGTTACAATCCCAGTTTACTGTATGCACCTAAACATACTGATCACCCATGTTACACATACTCAGATACACTTACACTCCACTCTGTACTTCTCCATCTCTTGCACTTCTGCGATGCTCTCTCTCAGGTCATTGGTGAAACGTGTGCGATCTTGCTGGCTGGGGGCTGTGAAGACGATCAAGACTTTCCTCTCCCCTCCTGGGATGGCGGATGTGAGGCGGATGCCATGAGGGTAATCTGAGGCAGATGGGATGGTACACAAAGTATAGATGCACACATAAAAGCAATAATGAATATAATATATAACCTTCCTATACACAAGAAAAGCATAACACATAAGACATCCTGTAGCCAGAGAGTCCAGTGCCAATCAGTTTTATAATTCAAGTATAAAATTAGATTTCACAGAGCACTCTCATTCCAATGCTCTTATGTACCACTTTAATGAGTCTTCTTAAAATTCACATCAGCATCTTAAGCAAATTTGAAAGCATGGAGAGTCGTGTTTATCGAACGGCCCCCCCGGCCAAACCCATGGCTATGCTCAGAATGGGGAAGACGCAGAGGCAGACACATCAGTCCTTACAGGAATTCTGAAACATGTGGACCTGCATCTCCACAAGTGCAAAGGACTGCCTGAAGCTGTAGGTCACTGAATTCTTCTTCTTCTGGAAGATCTTCGTTACCTTCGCAAAAGAGAAACAACTTAAAGTGGCAGACAGAAATACTGCAGTGTTACTCTCATTGATTTTGAGCTCAGCAGTGATATCAGCATGTACTAAGCAGAGTCAGGAGGACAGTCTCACCAGCAGCAGGTCGTTGAAGAGGAAGACCTCTCGCTGGTGCACTCCAGTCCTCTGGGGACGGTTGGGGTCAGGCACCTCATACAGCTGGCAGCAGCAGACCAACCTGCGGTGGGGCAGTGACAGCACCTGCAAATGCCCCAAGCAAGACTACTTATATCCTCAATGTAACCACCCAGAGCTTTGGTTCTGCTTCTTATGAGTGTGGGAACCGTACAAGTTCAAAAGCGCAGCAAAGCACAGATTGTGATCAATATGAAACAGGCCCAGGATAAACTGCTGGAGAAAGGTTTGTGTTGATGTGTGATCAGAACTTTTGAAGCTCTAGACTCCTTAAAGGTACACTACAGGAAATATGTGCGTCATCAAAACATACACTAACAGACCACCCCCGCCCCACTTTATCTCACCGGCTTCTTGCCCACGATAAGTCTCTCCACGGCCTGCACTTGGGACACGTGGTCATCGTTGGTCCTCAGCTCCCACTTCTGGATGCGCTGGTAGATGCCCACGAGAAGGTCTCTGGGGATGTCCTGCCCATTGTCAACCCCTGAAGAAGAACAGATTGCTTTATGTCATTTTGAGCTATGTTGCAAAAACACTCACCAAAAACACTTGAAATGCTACATCTAGTGAAATGTTACAAGATGGGGGAGAGAGGATATGTGACATGTGACTGATACACCTCACCTCGCAAGTTCTTAATAAAATCCTCAAGTTTCATCTTCCTCTCTGGCTTCACATTGGGGCTGTACATGTCCGTATTGAGGAGGATGATGGCAAAGGCCAGGATGAAGATTGTATCTGGGTTCTGAAACTGGCGGACCACTGCTGGGTTACACACGCAATACCTTTGACTAGGAGAGAGAAACGGGATGGGACCTTGAGCTCAGGAGGATTCAGGTGAGGAGTGAAAATAAAAAGGGTGAATATGGTCACACACACACACACACACACACACACTCCACATACCTGAAAGCCTCCACAAGTCGCTCAACCTTTTGGGCCTCCCCCTGGACTCTAATCTGAGCCTGGAACTTTCTAAGTGCGTCGTCCAGGTCCATGCCTGAAAAGTCCATCTCATCCACCACACAGCTGAAAAACACACACAAACCTGGATTATACACACAGCTGACATCCATCTCAGCCAGGATCAATGCACCATCTGAAGCCCTTCCAAAGTGCAATAGCTGTGCAAGCATCATAAACAACAAAAGTTACATGTACAGATGCCTTGCTTGTAGCAACTCACAGAGGAGAAGGAGAAGTCTTTTGTCTATAAAAACAGAACAACACTGTGGCACAAAAGAGAGACCCGAGGCCTTATCTGACACTTCCTTGTTTTCTTGTGAGAAATCATATTTTAACAACCAACGAGAAACTATGGAGCCACAATGCCTAAATTTCTTCTCCTAACTATTTTGAAATAATTTGGATAAAAATAAATGCTCAGAAAGTCTCTCCTCCCCTGTAATACTTTTCAGAGGACCATCTTGGCTGCTATTCTCCCTAGGCTGGTTGTGAGACCTGTTCATATATGCAGTCTAGGTATGGTATATGCAGGGCCCTCACAAGCTCACTGGCCAGAAACGCCCCCCACTCACTCCAGCACATCTTTATTGAACTGCTTCTGTCGATTTCCCAGGAACTCCCCGATCATCTGCCGACTCAAGCCCTTCCTCTCCAGGATGAAGCGGGCGATGCCCACTGGGGTGTCCGAAACAAAGCCTCGCTCTATCAGGTACTGAATGCCCTTTTCTGGTTTCCTGGAACAACATTAGCACAGAAGAAGCGGCTTTTGAACACGGAAAAGTCTCACACACAGCAGAGAATAAAAACAAAGGATACTTTGAAGACAGAGCTTCTTGCAGAGTGTGACGACTACTGGTACATTTTCTTCAGTCAGAGACCACGAGCAAATTCTGACTGGAGGTTGTTTACTGTCCCCCCTGTAATTCCCCTGAACACTCTGTCCCCATCCCCCTGCAATACCCCTGAGCACTATGTCTCTGTCCCCCTGTGATTCCCCTGAACACAATGTCTCTGTCCCCCTGTGATTCCCCTGAGCACTGTCCCTGTCTCCCTGAGACTCCCTTGAGCACTCTGTCCCTGTCCTCCTGTGATTCCCCTGAGCACTGTCCCTGTCCCCCTGTGATTCCCCTGAGCACTATGTCTCTGTCCCCCTGTGATTCCCCTGAGCACTACGTCTCTGCCCCCTTGTGATTCCCCTGAGAACTGTCCCTGTCTCCCTGAGACTCCCCTGAGCACTCTGTCCCTGTCCCCCTGTGAGTCCCCTGAGCATTGTCCCTGTCCTACTGAGATTCCCCTGAGCACTGTCCCTGTCCCCCTGCAATAGCCCTGAGCACTCTGTCCCCATCCTCCTGTGATTCCCCTGAACGCTGCCCCTGTCATCCTGTGATTCCCCTGAGCGCTGTGTCCCCGTCCCCTTATGATTCCCCTGAACACTTTGTCCCTGTCCCCCTGCGATACTCCTGAGCACTCTGTCCCTGTCCCCCTGCGATACCCCTGAGCACTCTGTCCCTGTCTTCCTGTGATTCCCCTGGACACTGTCCCTGTCCCCCAGTGATTCCCCTGAGAGCTGTCCCTGTGTCCCTGAGACTCCCCTGAGCACTCTGTCCCTGTCCTCCTGTGATTCCCCTGAGCACTATGTCTCTGTTCCCCTGTGATTCCCCTGAGCATTGTTCCTGTCCTACTGAGATTCCCCTGAGCACTGTTGCTGTCCCCCTGAGATTCCCCTGAGCACTATGTCTCTGTTCCTCTGTGATTCCCCTGAGCATTGTCCCTGTCCTACTGAGATTCCCCTGAGCACTGTCCCTGTCCCCCTGCGATACCCCTGAGCACTCTGTCCCTGTCTTCCTGTGATTCCCCTGAACACTGTCCTTGTCCCCCTGTGATTCCCCTGAGCACTGTGTCCCCGTACTCTTGTGATTCTCCTGAACAGTCTGTCCCTGTCCCCCTGTCATTCCGCTGAGCACTGTCCCTGTCCACCTGTGATTCCCCTGAGCACTGTCACTGCTGTCCCCATGAGATTCCCCTGAGCACTGTGTCCTTGTCCACCTGTGATTCCCCTGAACACTCGATCCCCGTCCCCCAGTGATTCCCCTGAGAGCTATCTCTGTCTACATGAGATTCCACTGAGCGCTGTCCCTGTCTCCCTGAGACTCCCCTGAGCACTCTGTCCCTGTCCTCCTGTGATTCCCCTGAGCACTATGTCTCTGTCCCCCTGTGATTCCCCTGAGCATTGTCCCTGTCCTACTGAGATTCCCCTGAGCACTGTCCCTGTCCCCCTGCAATACCCCTGAGCACTATGTCCCTGTCCTCGTGTGATTCCCCTGAACACTGTCCCTGTCCTCCTGTGATTCCCCTGAGCGCTGTGTCCCCATCCCCTTGTAATTCCCCTGAACACTCTGTCCCTGTCCTCCTGTGATTCCCCTGAGCGCTGTCTCTGTCCTACTGAGATTCCCCTGAGCATTGTCCCTGTCCCCCTGCGATACCCCTGAGCACTCTGTCCCTGTCCTCCTGTGATTCCCCTGAACACTTTCCCTGTCCTCCTGTGATTCCCCTGAGCGCTGTGTCCCCATCCCCTTGTGATTCCCCTGAGCGCTGTCTCTGTCTCCCTGTGATTCCCCTGAGCACTATGTCTCTGTCCCCATGAGACTCCCCTGAGCACTCTGTCCCTGTCTTACTGAGATTCCCCTGAGCACTGTCCCTGTCCTACTGAGATTCCCCTGAGCACTGTCCCTGTCCCCCTGTGATTCCCCTGAGCACTATATCTCTGTCCCCCTGTGATTCCCCTGAGCATTGTCCCTGTCCTACTGAGATTCCCCTGAGCATTGTCCCTGTCCCCCTGCGATACCCCAGAGCACTCTGCCCCTGTCCTCCTGTGATTCCCCTGAACACTTTCCCTGTCCTCCTGTGATTCCCCTGAGCGCTGTGTCCCCATCCCCTTGTGATTCCCCTGAGCGCTGTCTCTGTTGTCCCCATGAGATTCCCCTGAGTACTGTGTCTCCGTCCCCCGGTGATTCCTCTAAACACTCTGTCCCCATCCCCCTGTGATTCCCCTGAGCGCTGTCTCTGTCCCCATGAGACTCCCCTGAGCACCCTGTCCCTGTCCCCCCATGATTTCCCTGATTGCTAAGTCTCCATGTTCCTGCGGTACCCCTGAGCGCTCTCACTTGTTGAAGAGGTTGAGGCCGATACGGTACTGCCTCCTCTGCACCACGTCGTTGTCAAAGGCTGGCGAATCCCAGCTGTGGCGGCTCTCCCGCTGGTAGGTCTGCTTGCCCAGCGGGGGCAGTGGCTCTCGCAGACTGTCACGGGACGATGAGCCTGAGCTGCAGTTGATGGTCTCATTGGAGTTGGTAGTGGAGTTGAGCGAGTCATTGTCGCCGTCCGAGCAGCACGGTTGCTCCAGGCTGCCGGCCGGGACGGGAGCGGAAGAGGAGGAAGAGAGGGGCGTGGCAGGCGGCTGCTGAGGGGAGGAGGATGAGGACGGTGTATCTGGGTACTGGTGATGGTGGTGTGGGTGGTGGTGGTGGTGGTGTGGGTGATGGGGCACCTGAGAAGGGATGGCGGGGTGGGGTCTACCAGCAGCACGCGTCTGACCCTGGGCGGCTACCATGGAGCGAGCGCTGGTGCCATGCTTGAGGGTACCTTGTGGAGAGCCGCTGGGCTCCTGTTCGTAGACAAGTTGCCGGCCAAGGGAGCCGCGGTCGGAGCGGTCACTCATGTCCACTGAGCTGTCACTGGGAGGCTCGATGGTCAGCAGGGGCAGGTGAGCCCCACGCAGCCGGTAATCGCGGCAATCCGTGCAGGGGGTGCTCCGCCGGCTATTGCTGCTGCCGCCACCCTCGGTGTCGCGGCTGTCTTCGCGGATGCCCACGCCACCACCCATGCCCCAGTACTCTGTGTCGGTGCTGCTGGGGGCCCTGTCCAGTGAGAGCGGGGACGACGGCAGGCCGTCGTCCATGTAGAGCGTGACGTCGCTGTAGGAGGTCGCTGTGCTGTCCTCGTGCATGCTCAGGCCACCCCCACCACCCCTCTCACGGTCGCCCATCCCCCTGCGCGATGATGGGTTGCTGCTGTTGCTCCAGATGCACTCCCCATAGTCGTCTCCCTCCACTCCACCCATGCCCTCGCCTTCCCTGCTGCCCTCCTGTGAGTCATCTCGTCCTGGCCGGCAGGTGAGGGTGTCATCGATGGAGTCTGCCAGGGACTTCACCTGCAGAGTGAAGGTGGGGATCCAGTAATGGGAGCATGCTCTCAGTTCATATATCACAACATTATAAAGCATATCATATCATTATGTTTAAAGGGATCTATGACATCACTACACTCTGATCTGGCTCAGCATCTCCTCACGCTACCCCAAAATGACAAAATTGGTGGCCTACCTGTTTGTTGAAGGAGTCGTCTAGGTGTGTGTACTCCACGGACCGATCACCCTGCAGACGGGGGGGGGAACCACTGTCCCGCTCCGGGCCAGTAGGGGGGGAGCGGGACCGGCCATGCTGGGGAGGTGACGGCGGGCCAGCACCGTGGGGGTAGTGTTGTTGCTGTGCCACTGGCTGCCGCTCATCAAAGGAATACTGCATGCGCATGTTGGACAGGATGATGCGGCGCGTCATGCGACTCTCAGAGGCGGAGCTGCGTAGCCGTTCGAAGTTCTTGTTCATGCGATACTGGCGGAAGGCCGTCTGGATGGTACGCGCAGCCCGGCGGCTCAGGAAGTATCCTCCATACTTCCGCTCCAGCATCTCCACCTGAGGAGGAGTCAGTGGGGGTTAGCGTGTGTGACAGAGGCCTGCAGCCTCATGCATAACCGTGGTAACCACTCACGGAGCGTACCTTCTTGTCCTGGAGGTCCGTGGATAGCTCATAGCTGTCGGACAACGTCTTGCACCGCTTGTTCTCTTCCTCCTCCTGTTTGCGCAGTGCCAGGCTAGCAGGTTGGTGGCGTGTCCGCTGGGACCAGGCCAGACTGACAGGGCCTGTGGCAGCTACAGTAGGGCCCCGGGGGGCGTCGCCACGACGCTCCGAGCTGCGTGGGTATGCCGCCTGGCTGCACGCGCTGTCCGAGAAGCTGCCCGACTCCGTCCGCTGAGGCTCTGTGTCCACGCTAGGGGACATGCAGAGAGACGATGGTGTCAAAGGGACAGAGCAGAGACAGTGACATGTATTGGGCGACGAGGGCATACTCGAGTGCGGCAAGGGCACCCTCCAGGTGACCTGTAAATCAAATTAAATGAGAGGCTGGTTCTGTGATGGCACCTGGATCCTGATCACTGCCCCACCTCCAGCTTGAGCCTCTTTGCTGTGCTTACCCTTTTTGTTTACATCCTCTGGCCCATCCCTGCTTCGCCCCCAAACACAGCCCTTATTCCTTCCTCCCATGCCCTGCAGTCCTGTTCACAGTCCCGTCACATGCGCTTTTCAAACAGTTCTCTACAGCCCGATACAAACATTGGGTAAAAAACTGAGTCACCAGCAGCTGGTTTACATGGTTTACAGGCAAAGGTTTTAGCAGGGTCCATTCCACTAACTGAGAACGGCTTTGCTTCGAATTTCTTGGTTTCAAGGGGATGTGTCTCAGAGGCTGTGAAAGTTTGTGCTTAACACACACAGTACCCACACCTTCCAATTTATGAGTAAACAGGAACCAGGATGTCACAGGGACAGGTTAAAAGGTGTTTTATAACAGGAATAGTAGAAGGAAGTATGCGAATAAAATACGGCCGGGTGACACCGCCCACCCCAGGGAGTGTGCAAAGTGATGTTTCGCCGGCAGACCAACATGCTGGGCCCTCCACACAGCCACAGAGCCAGAACGCCACGGATCCAACTGGCCTTTCCTGCGGCATTTCCATTGACACCTCGCTTCTGCTGCAGCGAGACAGGGTGCCAAACTCATCTGCCCCTCTAATGCTGATGAGCTACCACTACGACAATGCCAAGACAGGAGAGACAAAATGGCCTCTCTCCCAATGGGGGACAGGCCCTCAGTCTTTCCTCGTTCAACAGCCAGAACACCTACTGAGGCTTGGCCTGCGTCTGGAACACACCACCCTCTCAATCTTTTTCTGCAGGCTTGTCCAAACATCCTTACTGAAGAGTGTGTTATATTAAAAAAAACAAATGGAGGTTAGGTGGATTTTCCATATGCCATAGTCACACCCCCTCTAGCTGTCCCCTGCCATGCATGCAGTCGCCGTGTCACTCACATGTAGGCGTTCGCTCTGCGTGGAAACCCCCATTTCCTGTTTGACCACATGTTGGCGACGTACTTGACAGAAGCTGCGATGCAGTGCCCAGGCGGTCACAAAGAAGCCCTCCACATGCAGACTGGACTGCAGCCACGCCTCACACACAAAATCTCTTTCGTGAGGAAAGTTCTGCCTTTGACGCCTAAAAATGATTATTCAGCAGCTGAGCAGGTGCCCTAGTAAAAATCTTACTCATTGATATAACAGTATATTTCAATTCAACTCAATTCAAATTGGACGTTTTTCAAACAAAGAGTTTTTAAACAAAGCTGCTCTCAGTTCTGGCTGCCTGCCGCTTCTGGTAAGCATTACACTCCCAAAGTTTGGTTAACACTGAAATGTGGTGGAAACGCCCAATACCATTTAACACTGAGGGCCTGAGTCTGTGGACATCCCTGCAGCATGGATCACATGTCTTTTATAGCCTGGCACAAGTTCCAAAGGGTGCCTGACTTCTTGGAAAGGAAAACTAACCTCTAAAAAACATAATTATTTTCCGACTGCATAAAAGTTGTCAGTTCTCTCCAAAGAGAATGCTCAGTGCTCAGAAATTACATCACAGGCTGGCGTTAAATAGTGCAGCGGATCTATTCACAACTCTGACCCAGTAACCATAAACAAACAAGAGTTAGGCACAGATCAGACTGGAAAATCCAGGTTACAGAGTAACACTCAGACCAGAAACAAACTTTGCAACACTTTAGAAACACAAGCACACCGACTACATAACTGTCAAACTAAATGCTAAAATATGCACATATATTTTTAGGAAGGGTACTTTAACAGCAGCACACAGTCAGGAAACCGCACACACACTAACACGCAAGCATACAGAGAGAAGCAGACTGCTACTCTTCATCCGTGCTGGCACGAACCAGCTCAGGTAATCCAAAAGTTGCTCCAGTGGGAAGTCCCGAGCCTCTTCAAATCGCACTCTGCTGTCCGCTTGTGGGTCATATTGTCACATGCTGGAGAAAACCCCTCCCCTCTTCCGACCTTGCTCTCTCTCCCTCCGTCTCGCTCTCTCTCACGGGAAGGGGGTGGGGGCAAAGTGCGCACACGCTGGCATATGACAACATTCCTGCAGTGACAGGAAGCATCACTCCTGTCTCTTCCAGGGGTTGGACACGTCCCTGAGAGCCAACACTAGGAGAAGAACAGCTTTCTGATGTTCCAACATCTGCTTCTTCGGAGCTGCTCAAATGTTGTATCGGTTTATTCAAAATCTGAATTTTATTCTGTCAACTGTCTGTCATCCTGAAATAATAATCCTTACTGCAGCCATATTAAATATGTATGTATTTTAGCACAATTTAAGATTCATTGACAAGGTCCCTCAATCTTCTCACTACCCATTGAGATGTTTTTTTTAAATAATCACACATCCATGCCTGCTCTCCCTCTTTGACCTACCCCCATTGCACTCTGTGAAGCTGCCTCACTTCCTGTCTTTGTGCAGTGCTGACTGACAACAGGAGGACAATGGTGGGAGGAATGCAGAGCCAAACAGGCACTGAAAGGTGTATGACCCCCATCCTGATTGTGGCAGACCACACTGCTGCGACAGCAACTTGACCATGAACAGAACAGACTGGCTGAGGAGGGATACAGAGGGACGAGAAGCGGATGTGTGAGACGTCTCATTGGGGGTTACTCAGGCATGGCTGAGGGCCAAACATACTAACTGTGCTTTCTGGCTGCCCCCGCTTGCTGGAAAGACCTTCCAGAAAACACTACAGCTGCTGTCAATGCGTTCCTCACTCTCCATCATTACTCTCCTGCAGATCTGCGCCCCCCTACGTCTAACAAGACTTGACTATTTGTGACATGCTTATTTGGCCACAGCTCATAAGAAGCACTCAGATGCAGGGGCAAGGACAGACGGTCACTGAAGGCTGGATCTAATTTACGCTTCAGTACCATTGATTGAGTTAATCAAAAATAACAACTGTGATGTAGCTCAGGTCTGAGTTGAGGCAACATCTGTCATCTACTTTTGCCCCAAACTGCTGTTTGTTTTACAGAGTTTCCTCCAGCTATGAAGATGCACAGGTTCTGAGGCCATATACAGTAGATCGTTGACAAGTTCCATGCCTTTCATTGCATTGACTTAAGCAACCATAGAAAGTAGTGAACCATGGCATCGAGCTCAGTTTGGGACAGAAGATGCAAAGTTGCTCATTGGTGTCTTTTCTCAGAAGCAAGCATGTCTTCATGAAACTCAGATCTCTTGTCATCCGACCTTACATCCAAAGTGTTCATCCATTTAATAAATATTTATAATAGTCATTTTGCTCATATTACAATTTCTGGAATTACAGGCACTTCACTAAGGTATTATCCTACTGGAACTAACTAAAGGAAAGCATTGCTGGTATCATCTTATTCACCCGAGCCAGCCAGCTATGCTACTGTGTTTCGGATTTATCTCTGAGCAGAATGCGGGGCCGCTGTTACACAAAGACAAGAAGAAGCATGTGACAGGTGATGATAGCAGCATAGCAGTGGCTAAGATAATTAAAGGGCTCCATTTCCAGAATAAATATATTTATAGAAAACGAGAGCTCTGTGCCCAGGTGTAGACCGTTCAGGTGTCAGAACACATACAATTACTTACTGTCATGTTGTACTCTGATTGTCACCAAGCAGAGAAACACAGATTGATTTAGAATAGTTAGGGTGTATATTTAACTCAGTCTACAACAACATGCTGAGCAATTTTTATTTCATTTTACATGCATGCACTATACTATACATACAAATATGCTTAGAATTGGTTTCTGGGGTTAGTAGGTTTACTGTCAGTGACCATACCATACCATAGTTTGAAGCAGGTGCATCAAAATATGTCACATGACCACATGCAAAGCCAGTCCAATCATTATCTATATGGAACATCACATAAAAAGCAGGTAATATAGAATTAAACTGACATCAATTTGCTACTTGTATGAATTTCCAGCTGTAAAAGAATCCCTAAATAAGGCATTTGTTCTCACGAAATTAACAAATGCAAACGTCTTGATAAGAACCCAAAACAAATCTACAGTAGGCTGATTGCACTGAGACCCTTAAACAGACAAATCCACGCAGCAAGCCCAAAGTTCATCTGTGATAGAGCAGATGGCATTGTACCTGCACTGTGGAATCTGAAAAGCACAGATCAAATATGCCTGTCAAATAATAAAAATGTATGAATTACAAGAGTGTGTCCTTCTCACCTAATTTCATCTACCATCTGTACTGGCGCATACTTTTGTGTGCTTGTATGTAAACAGATCTCTGCTGCTTCTGACCATAAAATACTGAAACAAATATATCAGGGATTACTGATGACTAGTATGTGTGTGTGCATGCGTGTGTGTGTGTGTGTGTGTGTGTGTGTGTGTGTGTGTGTGTGTGTCCTGTACATATCACATTGTGGGGACCAAATATCCCCACACGTTGATTAAAAACATGTTATTTTGACATGTGAAACTCAATTTTGATCTGTGACTGCAATCGAAAAAAATGAAAAATGCCAAAAGACTTGTATTTTGTTTGGTTACTTATGGTTAAGGTTAGGGCTGGGTAGGTGTTAAAGTGATCATGTTGATATTAGAGTTTTCCTTAATTAATGGAGAATCCCCACAAAGATATAATTACAAACCTGAGTGTGTGTGTGTGTGTGTGTGTGTGTGCGTGTGTAGAAGAGGAAACTGGCACGTCACTGCTGCTCATAACAACACTTCCTGAAAAACACACTGATCTGCTAACAGAGGGTAAAAATGAGGTCGAGGAGAAGGCACACTGAACACATTTGATTGTGGGGTGCTATGTCTGATTTAATGAACATAACTGAGTGCACTGGCTGAGCGGCCATGGACAACGGATGGGTATGAATCAAGTATTTTATAGGCACTACACAGTTGACAATACTGTAAAATATTGCCTATTCCTTTTACATCAATCTTTTTCCTGTTACATTCACATTGTCACTGCAGAACTGCAAGCTCAAACACAAGAAATAAACAGAATATTAGACATACTTCAGCATAAGCATCAGGGAAAGCAAAGCGCAGAGCTGAACAGGTTCACAAACCTTAAGGGCCATGAAACAGGCAGATAAGAGGGGGAAAAGATGCAAAGGAGCAGTGCAAAGTGCTCCATCAATATGGAGCAGCAAAGAACAGTCAAGCCCTGGGCAGTATAGTGTCTCAGCACCGAATAAAACAACACGATGCCCACTACTGGTCAGACACATTAAGCCATGTATACTGTATGTTAAACTGCCACAGAAACCCAAGAGAAAGTGAGGACAGCTTGCAGTGGTCCCAAGTTGGCCACTACAGGACCATCTCTCCAGTACCAGAATTGGACATTGCATGCTGTGTCTGTGTGTTATATTGGAATGAAGGATGTTTAAAGGATGTTTATAGGCCTAATGTTCGACTAACTTCAGTGATGCCATCCCATATAAAAGATGGTCTTTTTTTATATTCTATACACCTTAATGCACTGTGTCTTCTACAAACACATTTCGGTAAGTCTCTAAAGTGAATCATGCTCTTTGCATTTCGGGTTTTAGCATCTTTATCACTGTCCAGACTGTAGCATATTGAGCAGCAGCATAAAGCCAGCGGTCTTTGCAGATACATATTCAACACGCGCTACCGCGTGAATATCTGCGATAGGGTCAAAAATTGAATTACTAGAGAGATAAATTACTGAACGAAGGGTATATTTATTAGGCGCGGCCAAAAATGCCGTAATGCTGTAAAATGTACATTCCGGGTCCGTTTATCAAATGCACCATTTCAAATTTGACAGAACCGGTACTTAACGGTCTTATTTTATCAGAGCTAAATTAAATATAGATTTAATACAATAGCACTCTTCGCTATTTAGCCAGCAGGCTTGGGTAAATTAAGCACCTTTTAAAATGCGGCGCCGCGGCATCATTCGAGCGGCTAAGCGAGTCGGGGCGTTTCGAGTAAGGCGTGTGATGCTCGATCCCTTCATAATAACCTACCGCACGAATATCTTTAAAGTAATTCCGAATCGGCGACGAAGTAACAACAGTCTTTCCACCTGACTTATTAAATGGTTGTTTTTTTCCCTTTTTTAGACTATTTTTCTATATTCCGTTCGACTTTAAAAGAGTGTTAATTTCCCGCGCAGTAGCACGAGACGCCAAACGCTCTAACGCAATTTAAATAAATATATAAACAGTAGCCCTATTGTATTAATACACATCGTGTAGGTGCTATGTTAATACGGATCTGTTACCTTTGCATTAAACAGTGTGTAGGGAGACATAAAGTTTTCAAGGGAACAAATACAACAATGCTGTTACTATATCCACATTTCTGCAAGGGGCTAGTTACATAATAGATATATATACACACACACAGAAGGCATAACCAGTCCTGAGACTCCCCCATTTCCATGGCTGTATGTACAGTGTCACATCCTTAAGAGTAGGGGCACAGCTAGATATTCTGAGCCCCCTGGGAAAATGACCTTGCCCCCCTCCCCCCTACTAAAGTTGCCACTTTTAATCTGAAGGCCAGCATTTTACTTGTCAGTACAATATTTTGCATCCCCAGTCCCCTAGAAAGTGCTGTTTAGTTAAGTTATCCAGGCATGGAATTATGTGTTTGTATGTCTTTTCTCATAATAATATGATCTGCAAAGACACTATCCTCCTGATGCAGTTATTCACTGTATATTATGTGCTTGTGTATGGATGTGAACTTTCAGACATTATCATCATCTTAGTAAAGTCTAAGTTCAGGTGTGTTTGGAGAGGTTGGCACACACTCAATATTCACGGGAAAGCAGACACAGGCCCAAAAGCAAGGTCAGTGTGGCAATGGAAAACAGCTCATGAATAATGCAACAGATTATTTTCCCCGCATCCTAGCATTTGTTTTGACCTTTTAAAACATGCATTATTATTTTTCGGGTGCCCCCCCATTCTACCCTCCCCCCCCCCCACCACCTTGTGGTTCCTCTCCTACTTGGCCTGCCTTTCCCTGCTCCTCACTCCCCAATTTCCATCACTTTCACACTCACATCGGGCCGATAGGAGAG
>JABFDZ020000131.1:23998552-24022191 GCA_019775955.2 Pollimyrus isidori | reverse complement strand
AGACATGGGAAAAGAATGAGGCAGGCATTTTAAGATACAGTGTGGCAAAATACCATATTACCATGTCACAGGATACCACACTACATTCACTCAGTCACACATCAGTACAGACAGAGTACCACACTACATTCACTCAGTCACACATCACTACAGAAAGACTTCCGCACTATGTTCGCTCAGTCACATGTCAGTACAGACGGAGAATCACACTTCATTCACTCAGTCACCGGTCAGTACAGATAGAGTACCACACTACATTCAGTCAGTTACACGCCAGTACAGACAGAGTACCATGCTACATTCACTCAGTCATACGTCAGTACAGACATAGTACCATGCCACAACTGCTTGTTCTCCTGTGCTAAGCTTATGACCTGTATAAACACCAACTTATTTTGTATTTCTGCCACACACATTTTCACTCAACTGAAGGTAAACTTCCCATCATATTAAAGACTTACTGTCTTTGGAGGTCATCAATGTAATAGCAGAGTAGTGTTATACATCCTATAAGCAGTGTCACATGTCATGCTTATCATACTGAATTCTTCATCAGGAGAGGTTTGCCCAAAAAGCCACTCTTCAGATACAAGAGAAGCCCTGAACCTGGCTTCCCTTGAAGAAAGACAGATATGACTGATTTAATTCTCCTTCAGTAACTGTATTCCTGCCTCTGAGATTGTCTTCTGGAACCTTCTCAAGAACATAACTGTAAACAAGTTTGAATGCTGGAGGTTGGGAAGTTCAGTTCTGTCTGTGTTCTCCCTAAGAAGGCCTGTGTCTCCTTGCTAAGATCACTGTCCCTGACACCACCAAGCAGCAACAGTCCAGAAATCTCAACACGATATAAACCCTCTCAAGGAACAAGACCTCAAACTAGATTCTGTGAATACAGGCCTAATGCTCATCGCGAGTATACCTGCTAGTCTGGCTTCATGCATATATGACTTAAGTAAATACACCACCTGCTGGCACCATGTATGTACTACACTGAGTGTGGAGATTCTCTCATTTGACTCTTCAAGGATGAGGCCACATCATGGAGCCTCATGCTCCTGCCTTGGCTATGACTTTACATTGTTTTTATGATTGTTCTACTTTCTTCTTTGTTTTATTATTGCTTTATTCTACTCCTTTTATGTAAAGCACCTTGAATTACCACTGTGTATGAAATGTGCTATATAAATAAACTTGCCTTGCCTTGCCTTTACTCAGAATCCCATGATCTAATATGGGCCCTTTATTAAGGATGGGTATTATAATAATATAATACGCATACTTACAGCACAGAAGCTCATGTTCTCCTCTCCTGCCCATTAGCCTACAATCTTAGATCTAGCACACAGTTTACACATACATACTGTATGTTTTATTTCTCTGACTTTACATTTTGCGCCATAAACTCCTTTCCACATTTTAGTACAAGCTATCCTTAGTAAAGTGTGCACAGGACACAGGGAGGTGATCAGATGGGCCTGAGAATAGCATTGGGGTTCAGTAATTTTATGTGGCATTTTTATATAACACTACCTTGGTCACATGCACAGCATAAACAATGGCAACAGCTAGATGGGTCAACAACACAAAACGTTGCAGACAATGACACTGGGAGACCCTCCAACCCCAGAGTGGTGGACTGGGTTACCAGTACATGCATAACTTAAATGGATTCAGGAGCAAAAACTGAACATGTTTCATAGATCTTGAGCTACCCAAATGCTCTGGCCATGATGCTGGCGAAATCTGGGCCAATTAAATTGCAAGACTTCTGCACTCCGTGTAATCTGATTGGAGGCAACTGGGCACCTTCATCACTCCCATTAGGGCAATTTCAACACTGTCAGTTGATTCCATAGCCGAGAAACATCAGTGACTTTGTCATTGTCATTGTGTTCTATTATTAGTGAATGTGGTCCTCGTGTAAGTGTTCCAACTGCACAATCTCTGGCACGAATTTCTGACCACAGCATCTGTCCTATTCATTCCAGTTTAGATCTTCAATAAATAACTGTTTGGTTTGTTTCAGCTATTGACTGAATTAATTTCATAATTCTAATTGGAACAACAACATATACATGTACATCTGTCCATACATCTTCTAACTGCTTATTCTGGTGAGTGTCACAGGGGTGCATGGAACCTATTTCAGGCAGTACAGGGCAGGGGACGCCCTAGACTGAATGCCCAACCATCCAAAGGCACACATATATGCAGACACAATGGGCTCAGATACCATTTAGCTTAACTGCATGTCATTGGATTGCAGTAAAAAACCAGAGTAGCCCAACAAAACCCACACAACACAGAGAAAGGGCAGTTTGGACCAACAACCACAGAACTGTGAAACCACAGTGCCACCCCCTGAACCACCATGCCACCTAGTGAAATATTTACGATACTGCAATGTTACAGAACTGCTACATACACAATGAGAGCAATGGCTGTTCAAACTGACACGGCGTCAGGAAGTGTGTTGCTGCTTTGAAAGCCATGATCATGTCAAACCGTCAGTTACGCGACATCTGAAACGCTCCTATACGTCTGATATGTAAATGTCACGGATTCTCCGCCTGGAGCTCTGCAAATGCCTGCTCGATTTTCACGGACATGATAAACACCACAAACATCTAAATATCACCTACACTACAGTTTTGAACAAGCAAGAATAATCAGCTTATCCATAATAAAGGGGACTGAAATTTCAATGCTATGCCAAGGCTTACCTGGGGGTTTTCACTACATCATTACTGCCAGAGGTTTATGGATACAGATACAAGCAGAGACAGACGTATGGATAGATGTGTTGGTACCAGAGGGCTTTGTCTCTTCTCAAATCTTCTTCTTTATTCACAAATACAGGATTTCTGAGATAATAGAGCTCTGTGTCTCGCATTGTCAGTTGGCCATATGCTCTTGCTGTCTAACTTGTGACACCATGGAAGATCAGTGTTTTGAAGAGGACAGTTTCTTCAGCTGTGGGTGATCAGAGCCAGAGAAACACAATCTTCACTGCTTCTGTTTATGCTAAATAAGCTGCTTCCCAATCCTTTCTGTGTCAGGATGGAAGAGCCCATCTGCACATGAAACAGACAGGAAGGCAGCTCGTAAAGACACATCACTTAGTAAATCTGGCCCTTCCTGGAGCGGAGGGTCTCCAAAATGCTGCTAGATGCATCCAAGATGTGTAAAGTCACATCAAGTCATTAGATATTACAGGTCCGTGTTCACATCCCACACACGTCCTAATGGACTGAAGACGAAAAAACTGGAGAGCCATGAGAAGGGTGAGGGTCCTCCAGAGAACACCATCTACAGCAGAGAGGACTCACTGCAATATCGACCGAAAACAGTAGGACCAGGTGTTCAAGCCTGAATAAAACACAGTATCTGAGGTACATTTTGCCTAAGAAAACATCTCTTTGCAAGGGGAGTTTCTCTTTATATAATTTATTCTGTACCTCTCCCAAGACATAACCTAGATAAATAGCACCACGGTAATTAGAGGAGAAGGGCATTGTTGCTAATAGGAGACTAAAAATAACTGGAGGAAACTTAAGGACAAGTAACATTAGTACTTGAAGTCTCATGGATCTATAAACAATAGTCTTTGTCCAGAAGGTCGGGCGGCAGGTTTTATTCATTGGCCATAGTGATCTGCTCAAAGTAATTGGCTGTAATAATTTGGTGGGTGGGACAGTGGGGAGGGGGGGGTAGTTATCTGCTGATTACCTAGAGGAGGGACTACTGCACTTGAAGGTGGAGCAACACAACTGATGGACGTTGTCATCATCTTCCTCTTCTCTGAGAGAGATAGACAGGGATGGGTAGAGACAGGGAGAGATAGAAGTGAGATGGACACAGGATGAATAAGGCAGACAGAGAAAAGCTGAACTTTGAGCAGATGGTAGCGGAAAAACAAACAAATAAACAAAAAAAAAACAGAGCAAAGTAGAAACACAGTAGAAGACCCCATTTTTACTTCTCAACTTCATACTCATTCATGAATCACCGTAGCAACATGCTCCACCCTCATAAACAAAGGAGAGCTCAGGGGAATCAAAGCACGGACACCACCCTTGAAAAGAAATCAGCCTGTTTCTGCTAAATCCAGCACACAAGGGCTCAGCGTGTATGAAGACCAACCAAAGAGCCCCTCACCTTTTACATAGCCTTAGGATCTTTCCTGAGCTTCTATCGTTTGAGGGAGATCACAATAGTGGCAATTGGTGTAGTATCACAGGGGTGACGTGGTTTATGGACATGGGTAGTGATCCTGTTCTGCATCACAGTCACACAGCAGTTATCACAATGACAAGCTATGAAAACCAAAATAACAGTATTCTCAGTGTGAGGGGATACACTGTGTTTATTACCCTAGATTTCTGCTCATGTTTGGTTTGCTGTTCGTTCAGAGGTTCATGTCCAGGTTTCATGACTGCCATGTGACACTGAAGTACCAGAGCTAAGATGAGGCTCAGCAGACATTCTCCTTATGATGCTGTATCTGAACCGGAAAACACCACTTTCTGCAGAAAGGACCCACAGCTGAGCTGATTCGCCCAAACCGAGTAATGAACATCTTTATGAAACACACTCTGCCAGGTGTTCAGGCCTGAATAGCCACTTCAGCTATCGCGTCGTCTGTATGTTGCTATTCAGAATTATTATGGTGAAGACTGAGACCTCCTCTCTCACTACCTGGGCCTCCTGCTTCAGTACCCTTCCAAACCAACCTTAAATGGGACGTCCATAGCAAGCGGCCAGCAGCTTCCTGCCAAAGCAAAGTTCCTATCTGATCTTTGGCCAAGAAATCGGTGCCGAGATCTCCTGATGACCTGGAAGGCAGATTTTCCATTTTCTCTCCTGTTTCACACCCTACTTTCACAAGAGCATCCATGACTCACAGCCAGTAGAATTTGTATTTCCTACCTCCACAGATCTCCATTACCAGTGATACACATCTTTTCAGTTAGTAAATTTCTGATAACGCTGTGGTTATTTGTTGTGGTTATAATTTAGCATTGAAGTATCACAGGAGTAACCAAACCATGATAACAGGGGCATCTAATAAAAGTGTATCTCCCAGGAATACAATGCCCAAACTTTTATTTACTTCCAAAAAAGGCTTTCCATCATTAAACAAAACACCAGAAAAAAATACCTTTGCATTCTCAAGTCCAAAACGATTACTTACCAAGCAAAAATACTCATTCACAACCAAAAATTTCACCTTATTAAATAGGAATCATCGTAATAATTATTATTGTTAAGAACATAAGAACATAAGAACTATACAAACGAGAGGAAGCTCGCTTGGGTAGAACTTAACTAATAGCTCTAACTAACAGAGTTGTTAAAATCTTATCTAGCTCTGATTGTAATTATTCATGTAACAAGTGCTACTGTCAAAAGCAATTTGGCACTTGACTTTCCAGATCCGTTTTAGGGCCCCCACCTAGAGTACAACAGCAGAATTCTGCAGGAAGCAGCATCCTCGTGCTAAATCCACTACGCTACCACATGTCCGAGTATCATAAATAATGTTACTGTATTACTCCCCCATTTATTAAATCCAAACTGACATCTGCAGACAATAAAACAAATGGCTATTAAGTGTCAAGAGGTCAAATATAACCATACATTATATATCACATTATATTTTATTGTAGATTATATTGATTATATATTGCACGTTTGATGTTACAGTATAATATATCACTATCCACCAGGTGTCAGGCTTGCTACAAAGACTGCTTTGCCAGATAAATATTAGGCTTGGATCTCACATAGAACATATTAAAATGGAAGTGGGATCTTTTTAATAGCTGCTAAACTGTTCCAGCATGTGGAATAGAAAGATACTGGTGTTGCCATGTTGTTAAATGAGTGCCACATCCCTTCCCTTCTCCTTTGGCTGTCCCTTTAAACACGGAAGGTTCATCACTAAGGAGGTGTCTGACATGCTATTCAGCCTGTTCCACTCAGCGTCCCCAAAAGGGCAGCTTTTAACCATAAAAGCTGTGTTCTTTGTGTAGGCATTGCATTTCTGGGACAAAGCAAGAGCATGCAGATCAAACAGGGGTTCGAGGGTAGGGGTGGAAAATGGAGAAAGTGTGTGAGTTTATGCTTGTCTAAGGTATATCACTGTACCTGCCTAGGGTATATGTGAGCATGGGTAAATGTGTGTAACTAGGTGTGGGAGCTGTGTGCATGTGGCGTTTTCCAAAATGAGACCCGGTCTGGTTACTTTGGCTCAGTCTCACAGCACATGCAGTGCATTGTGGGAAAAGGAACACCTAGAATATAAATGCAGAAGTGATGAATGTGCCTTTGATTGTGGTTCTTCACTTCTGCTCCCCTTCAGCTGTGAGGCACTCATCCATCTCTTCATCCCAACCGGTGGAGAGCGGCGATAATGGCAGAGTCTGAGCGCGTCTCACTGCTGCTCTGACTGCGGGCTGCTCTGACTGCAGGGCTGCTCTGACTGCAGGGCTGCTCTGACTACGGGCTGCTCTGATTGGGGTACCTGTTTGGTTCTTTAGTAGCTTCAGGTACTGATGAGTTAGTTCTAGCATGGATGCTGGTCTAAGGAGGCATCCGCTACGATCCAAAGAAACTCGGGGGCTGAGAGAATCCGGCATGTGCGACAAGGGTGGCGTGTCCCTGGCTGACTGGGAAATCAGCTCGGTCTGGGGAAATCTGGCACCTGAGCAGTATGACCATTTCCACTTTGGATGAAGTGTGCATCTGCCTTTTGTCAAATTCCTGGCGCGGGACGGCGGTCGAATTCCTCAGCATTGACCACAGAAGTCTCCAGCACCCAAGTCAAAAGGAAGGACGTGCAGCAGCCGTGGGGAGATGCACTGCATGCTTCTTGTTTGGTCCACAGAGTTGCAGTAAAAGATATGGAGGGGGAGACCTGGGGGACTATAGTGTTGGGGGGTTGATTCTTGGCCCTTACCTTGCCTGCTCCGTGTGCTTGGCAGAGGGGGGGCTGCGGGCCGACCTGGACAGACGGTGCCTGGAGTGGCAGCAGTGATGATGCCTGCAGTGGCTGTTAGCTGTCAGATTTGGGTGAAGTAGGGAGGAAGCAGTAGTGGCAGAAGCTTTGGTGGCAGTTAGATTGCAAGGGGTGGAATTAGAGGACAACCTGACACAGAGAAAGGAAAAGAGAGACAGAGACCGGCACGTCAAGGGAGAGGGACGACAGAAGAAGACACTCACATTAACAACAGAAATACACAGAGTAGAGATTGAAACGAGCACAGGGACACCTACAGGACAGGAGGCCACATGGCAGTGCGGGCCCATGGAAGATAAACAAGAGAACAGTAAAGTCAGGCGCCAGAAGCATCATCTTTTCATACAAGCCACTAGTCTGCAGTTTTATCCCTGGTTGGAAATCTCACCAAGCTCAGAGATGCGCCAACAACGGCCTTTTTGGGGGCCAATCTAATAGATTGTAGGCTGGCTTAGCGCGAAGACCCATCCCCTGCTAGTGGTCCGCTAGAGACCGCCGGTCCCAGCCTCAGAATGACTCCGAAATGTTGACTCATCAGTCCCCAGCCGTGATGGCGTCCGCTGACCGTACGTCTTAGAAGAATTTCGGGCAGCACAATGGCCTCGGGACAGACCCTGGTCCAGTGAGCGAAGCCTCTGTGCTGGACACAAGCAGTTAGCAGGCTGGCAGGCCGACAGCTCAGAATGAGAGGAGGTGAGAGGAATCGCTGAAAATTAAATATACCGCCCACCTTTACAGGGCGTTACATAACTCCCTGCTAAAATCGAGCTATTGTGTAAGTCCAGAACCGGCAAATATCCTGATGAACTCCATTCCCAGAGCATATGAGGCAGCAGCATGCTTTTAATGCAGTATTAAAAATTATGGCCATTTTTAGCTGGGCAAGAATCTAATACTTCAGTAATTAAATACAGTTTTACATACATTACAATCCACATTCTCTTTCTGGTACAGTTCTGCCATGGAGGAAGCCAGACCAAACCTGGGCACACTCAAAAAAAACACTGGCAGATATTTTAAGTAATGTTTAACAGTCATAGCATAAGATGGGGAAGGCACTAACTATCCTGCCTGATGTATGAGCACAGCCCAGCCCCAACAGTGGGGCGGTCGATGCCTAGAGAACCTGCTGGGCTGACAAAGTGAGCCCACTGTCCTGTGTAAATCGCTGGGTTCTGTGCTGGGCTACTTTGTATTTGTCTTTAACTGGAAACGACCGAAGAACCAAAGTCTACTTTATGCAATAAAGTATTCTTTACCTCAGCTGAGCTGGCATGGTGTTCTCCAGCCTATCAAGGGCACACAATGACATTTGGGGCAATATCGAATAATTATTATTCAGATATATGATGACAGTATGGAGGCACAGTATGATTTATGTAATCTCAAAATTCTCATTTTTCGCTGCAGCTTACACTGAGAAATGTAGGCATTGCGTCATTTTCACGGGGTAAAAAATACCGCCCTCCTGTGGCCATTTGCCTGCACTGTCAGGTTTTCTTGATCACTGCATTCGTTAGGAGCATTTTTTCGCCAGCTGCTCCTATGACAAATGTCCTAATTGGAATCGTTCTCCGATTGCCTTCACCTTACATCGGTTAGTTGCAGTTCCGTGCTTCTGCTCTCAGTGGTTTGGGACTCTGGGTTGAGCCAAATGCTCTTTTCTTCTGGTCTTTTCCCTGCAGCTTCTTCATGTTCCTGTCGTGAATCACATCCTCCATGTGCCAGCACCAAGGTGCTCCAGGTGTTATGGCCCTTTCTTGAAGGAATGCGCTTTAAAATTGCATTGTTATCATAACCTGACTAATGATCACCCTGTCTCAGTGTTACCTTCTCATAACACTGCACCCGCATAGGGGGGGCTGGTTATTTATAACCATAATTACCCTTGCGATATCTTCACCCGTGACACTGGAGAAAAACATAACCGTGGGCAGAAAAGGGAGCATTGGTCACGGGCACACGCACACACACACACACACACACACCCACACAGGTCAGCCTGGGGAGCGTGAGCTGGCCAAGCATATACACATGAAGAGGAGAGGACAGGAAGAGATCACAGACAATATAGGACAAGTAGACAAACACAGTGTGGGGGCATCAATAGAAGGAGAAAGATATCAGCAAAGTCTGAGCCAAGAAGACCAAGGCCATGGGCCAGAAGAAGGAAGAGAAGGTGTGTGCCAGTGAGCCAATGAGAATGAGACGTTGGTTGAAGGTGAGGAGTGTGGGAGACAAGCCTGTGGGAGAGGAGGAGTGGTCTGTTTGGGGGGGGGGTGTTAGGTGTGAGACTGCATGAGACCTCCCCACGATGAACATGTGTTAATGTAGAGGGATCCTTTCTTCGAAGGCCCCATCCTGTAACATTCCCTGTTACCAAACCGGAGAACATCAGGGTTTGGTATCTGTGCTCAGCATCCAAACAGGCAGCAAGCGCCACTGGGAACCAAGAAAAAATATGTGAGTCTGCCATTGGCTCACATAGAAAGATCCATTTTCCTTCTTCAGTACTAAATATTACCTGTTCTTCAGTTTGAGACATAGCTCCACCTGGAGGCTCTAATGTGGATTCAGTGAAGTCGCCTTTAGAGACCCCCTCCCCGCATCCCCCAAAGCCATGGTGGTTAGTCCTCTGCTGCTCGTGCCCATCACTAGCAGTGAGCGTAGGCGTTGCTTAACAACAGTCGCACTGCTGCAATGATTCCCAGAATTCCTCAGTAAGCCTCACCCTCACACTGTCTACAGCCATCTCCTGGTAGAATATTAACAACGGCAAATATCCAGAAACAGAAAATATGTCCTCTCGAGCACAATGCAGGTAGCAGAAGTGTCAATTAGTTATAGAGGGCTGGGTGCTGACGTGTGGAGCTGTGGAGAGCATCAGAGGGGTACTGGTGTATTCTGTGTCCAGCCCTGTTCTATTTTTCATAGCCAGCATTCAGCACCCCTATCTCCTGCCCTCCTGTGCATCGTGCAACATTTTCTCTGGAAGATTTATGGTATGTTTCAGTCACCTTCTCTCACATGAACAGTTTCTGACACCGGGAGCCGGCCTTAAATATTAACTGTGGGGCTGGGGGGGGTGTGACTGTCAGCTGACACACAATGCACTCTGGGAGAGGTGAGAGAATCTCCATCACAGCTGAGAGCAAACCTCTGCAGTTTACTTTGAAATAGGGTGGTAGGGTGAACAGTTTAGGAAACAGGGCCTGCACTGCAAAGGATAAACATCCCTGCCGTGCAGTGTGGCGCATGTTACCGGGACGTCACGTCGTGGTCCAAAGATCGCCGGGGGTTCAGGTGAAAGCGGTGCCCCAGCAAGCCACCGGATGAGGCGACCAGCGTTGCGCTCCTTAAGGAAGTCGTCCCCCGCTGATCACTCCTGACTAGACAAGCCAGTTCTCTGGGCCGAGGATGAAATCTTTGCTCAGCAGAATAAGACGATTTTAAGTGAGGGATCTACATTACAGAAGGGAGACGCCTTGACACTCCCTGGGCTCCCATTTCATCATCTGTGAAAACTTGTTTTGGGAAAGTTCGGTTTCAGCATTGAAACTGGGCAGCTCTTCTCTGGTGGGTGTATTGGGTGTTTATTTTAGGTGCTACACAGATAACCATCAGCCAATTCGGTGAAGTTCTGCAAAGTTCTGTAAGAACCTATCCTGCTTTCCTCAAGCCCATGTCCACAGGCTTCACTGAAATGCAGTAGCTGTCCTTCCAAACGGGGACCATCTCCCTGTCAGATGGCATCACGGCATACCGCTTCACGAGATCCCCCTCTCCACCGAGCCCCCGTCCTCCGCTTCTCTCCCATTCCCTCGTTCCAGCCTACCCCCACAAGCGCCCCACATTGCTCTCGCCTACGCTGTTCTTCACGCAGGCACCTGCAAAAGCCCACCATTTTTCCACAGCAACTGCGGGGGCTTGTGTGTGTGGGCTCGCGGGCTGACACATGTGAGGTCACGCGCTCTCCCGCCGCGTGAGGCGCTGCAGCGGCAAATCGGCCGCGTCACTGCCAGAAGGAGGCATTTTTTATAGCCGCCTGTCAAGGAATCATCCTGCTCGTGACTCTGTGTACCTCTGGGCTTCCTGCCACCACAAATGCAGAGGCACAGAAGCAGAGGAGATGGGTGAGAAAAGATATTTCAGAGAACAAAGACTTCTATTGCAGCCTACCATATATACTGCCTTACAACAGCCTACCCCTATAACAGCTTATCTTACAACAGCTTACCCCTACAACTCCTTACCCTGCAACAGTCAACCCTTACAACACCTGACCCTACAACACCTAACCCTATAACAGGAAACCCCTACAACACATTATCCTACAACAACAAACCCCTACAACACCTGACCCTACAACAGCCAACCCCTACAACACCTGACCCTACAACACCTGACCTTACAACAGCCAACCCCTAAAACACCTTACCCTACAACAGGCAATCCTTACAACAAATTATCCTACAACAGCAAACTACGTTGCCTTCTTCTTCAGTGGTACAAGTCTTCTTTTCATTCCGACAAAGTACCTGGAAGAGTGACTCCACCCCCCCACCCCAAGAGGAGAGGCGTGCAGAATTCCCATTGACCCCCACCCCCCACCCCACTGGTTTTGTGAGCTTCTGGGGAACCTGCCAAAATTGCAGAGCACAGCAGGACAGACCGGCAAAATCCTCCCTCTCATTATCATTCTTTTTCTCCTTTAAAATTGCAGATTTTTGGTGCATTCAGCTGAGCTTGGCAAAGAACAAAAAACATTCTGATTTATTACAAGATCTTTCCTTATAGTGACCAACAATCACCTGGAATAAGGAAATAATAAGCCTTAATATGCACGTCCTTTATCACAAAGTCTCCTGTGTTATTTAATAAACTAACAGATGTTAAGAAGAGCACCTGGTGAACAGAGACTTCTTCAGCAACGGGGATTCAATCCCTCCAATCCTTATTCATTCAAAGCACTGGTACTGAACAGAAAAATCAGCAATCGACAATCTTGAAGCTCACAGAATTCCTGAATTCAGATTTAATAGAAACCAACAAAATAGGACTTACATTACAATATGTGTTGCTATTGGCAACTAACAAATGGAGGCAGCAGTTGCCACAGTAACAGAAAGGATAGCTGCTTTAGGTACACTGAATATTCCCTGACAGGTACTGTTACACCAGGCAATGCTCTGTGCCCCAGATTTGACCAATGATGATTACCCTGGAAATCAAGAAACAACACAACACAAAGATGGCCCTTCGAGACCTTTACCTCCTGTCCGGTTTTAGCTAAGTCTTCATTGGTCAAGAGCTGAAGCCCCAAGGAAAAGGAACAAAGGAGCGAACGCATATTCATCTGACCTGCATGTCTTTGGACTGTGGGAGGACCAAGAGGAAAGGCCACATGCACAGAAAGTTGCTAGAGCCAAAACCACAGAAGTACAAAGTGAGCAATCAAAACTCCACATGCACAGAGCTGAGGCTGCATTCTAATCCAAACAATATAGATGCATCATATCTCAGTTAACATATCGGTATGTGCATTACAAATCAAGACATAGCAACCAATGCATCAATCTTGGTCGATTTTGCCAGCTAATACATAGGTATTGGTCAAGATTCAAAGTTAGAAGTACTAGAGATAACACCGTAACTAATAAAATAATAGGATGATGGATTTCCATAGTAAAGGTCAGCGCCCCCTGCCAACTGCTACCTTTGCCAAGGCTATCAAATGGGCTTCAACCAGCCCTGGAGTGCTGACTTGGGAGACTGTAGTGAGGAGGAATGAGCTCCACTATGGAAAGTCGCTGATTGTCCAGTGTGATCATCTCCATTATTTTAGTAGTTATGTCTTTAGCTCTGATGCTGTGTCTTACTTTGATTGTTACCAAGGGATGTGAAAAATTGGGATATAAAATTTACATCATGTGTCTGTTCTATGCTAGCAATCCTGAGGGCTCTATTAGGGCTGCTGACCAGCAAGTCAGGAGCTAGTGTTTGGGTCAACAGGCCCATGACTGGAGAAGGTCTCAGTTCCAGTCCTCAGACTGACAGATTGATGCCACCGTTGGGCCCCAGAACAAGGCCCAACGCCAATAGTCCTTGCACTTGGAGCCCCTTGCACCTGTACTCACTTCAGCAAATGGGAAATAAAGCATGATTTTCATTTAAAGTATTGCTTCATTAGTTAAACTGTTTTTGATGTGCTGACCAAGCCACTCCCTGCGTCGATCCGAACCTTTTTTTAGCGAGAAGAGAATGTGAGTGAAGATCTCTACTGGGAGAGGAACCCATGGAGGTGGCTTATTCAGGAGGTGAACGTGGGTGGTATCAGGGGGGTGGAGGAATACATGCTGCAGCCACTGGAGGGGATGTTCTCCGCTTTTTACAGACACCATATTTTCAGCACTTCAGCTACACTCCTTCCACTGCTCCTTCAGCATCTCCATCTTCTCACCAAATAATGGTCATGTGACAACCTATAGTGAAACTGGGCAACATCTCCCCTTGGGAGAAGCTGGACTGGATGCTTCCTAAGAAGCCGGAGAGCTTTGAAACTGCAGAAAACCAGATGGACGATTATGAGTCCGAAGGAATCAAACACCCCATAAAATAAACCACCTCAAAGCTAATAGGACGGTTTACTGCCTTTGAGTAAATGATTATTTATGTATAAGCACATAGATCTATAAGTCTACACTTGTTTCCTTGGTTCAGCAGGACCTGGATCACTGCCTGAACCTCACTATATTAAATCAACACGAACCGACTATGAAACCTAGTGCATTTGGCAACTTACAAACACAGAACTGTTTCATCCTATGTAAGTATGAACTTCCTGATTCAAGAATTCAGAGATATGACAAAAAAAACACTGAGCATCCGATCCCCCACATGAGTCTCAACGTAGGAGGACACAGGAGGAGGAGGTATATCTTTTGGAATGACATCAGCGAGCAAGATTTCATTTTGACATTCACCACAACGTAAAACACGAGACGGAGCTCAGCTGCATTTCTCCCAACATCTGAATCCTCTACAAGGAAACTTACAGCAGATAGTAGGTAGGTAAAATTTAAATGAGAAATTAGAAATGACACCAGGAGACTCCTGTTACTCAGGAAACAGGAGAACGCAGCAATTCCGAAGAACATTTTCCTCCAACACGACAGGTAGCTACAGCAAATATCAAACATCTAGAGGATGATGATTGCATGACTTGGAATGGTATTACGACAAGCTTGCAAACTGTCGTTTTCATTAATTTGGACATGGACTGATGAAGGGAACGATCGGTGGGTAACGCCTCAGACACTTGGTCAAACATTCAATGACCATCAAACTAGCAAACGACTGCAATGTGCATGATGCTCAAGGCAGGACCTGCTGTCAGGCATAGGTCTGTTTTCATAATTTAGTAAAACAAGAACTTTGACAGCAGGGGTGTCTTAGGAAAGGAGCTAAGGAATGCCATTCATGTCACCAGAAGACCTGACTGCTGGGATCACATGGTCATCTACACTAACTGAGCTTACCAAGTCAACAAGGGTTTTAAAGGACCTACGATGAGATCCATCTCGGTCAAAGATCAAAAAGTAATGCAAGAAGAACCAAGCCAGTTCTGGACCCTCGGAGGTTCTATAAATGGGCCTTCTACAGTCATCTGCCATAACTAAGCACTCCAATGCATCACTGCAGTGGAATTTCAAAGACTCTTATTACATCTGCTGCGGTCGTACCGTCCAAATCACAAGCTGCCTGGTGCCTTTGTATGGACAGACTGGCGAAGATGGTTGAAGGGGGGATGATGACCTACGAGGCGGCCTTCACTTAGGATGGTGTGTCAGCTGGAGACACATGAAGATAAAGTTCAGAGCAAAAGGAAGAGGCACTTACCAAGAAAATAAATGGCTGGCATTGGGAGCAAAATGGCACATGGATGAGGTAACCGCAGGGCGCATGACTGGCGGCCTTTTTGCAGCCGATGTGTGCCTGGCCTGCATCAACTGAAGGGCAGACAGTCGGGGACCTTTTCACTGTGTATGTCTGCCTCGCCTGCATGAACTGCAGGCTGCACGGGGGCCTTTTCGTCTGTGTGAACAGCAGGGCAGACAGTTGGGGGCCTTTTTGCAGCTGATGCTTGCTACGTCTGCATGACCTGCAGGGCAGACACTCTTCGTTTTCTTCGAACAGCCAAGGTAATAAACAAACAGAAACTATTTGAAATGAAAATGCAGAGGATCACAACACTGAAGATGAGGCACAGCTGCTGTGAATCACCGTGCTGCCCTCTGCTTTTACTTGGTCTCATTTCTCTCATTGCAGCTATGCTGTTTGCAGTAAAACCATGTTGTTTCCTTTGTTGAGGCGATTTAACTGTGGTGTCTCCTTTAATTAACATTGCTGCCGGTGCATAAGAAACTACACCAACCACTGACCATGCAGGCTGGACTTCACTAGGAAATATTGTGTTTTGAAGATGCTCGTTAACATTCTAACGCTGCGGACGCTCGCCCACGAACAAAAGTACACGTGCCTGCTCGTGCCGCTCAAATATTCACCCCGACGTTTCAAACATTTCTACACAAAAGATAAATAATTGCTGGAAATGGACAGAAACTCATGTCAAATGGAGTTTTAGGGAACATTTCGGAAAAGACGCCGCCAGCATGGCACCACTGACGTCGGAAAGTGGCTGCTCATCCACGAAGCCGGCCCTATGTGGCGTTGGCATGGTGGTACTCCAAGCTGGGGGGCCCAGGGGAGGTGTATAGTGGGGTTTATACCTTCAGGAGTGACAGGCCTGCGGGGGTTAGGAGCTCACCACCACTGTAAAACATGGAAGAGCATGCGCTGGTGGTTTAACCTCGCTTACGTTTATGGTATGGATATACAGTCCCGTGCTCCTGCTCATCCCCACCAGAACTCCCAGTTAAGGATTCTCTAAAGAAAGGGACCAATAACGCCGCCCCCCCCACACACACACACAGCCCAGCTCACAATCCCAAACAGCCGTGCATGCAAAACCACCTCCAGGTGGCTTGTTATGATCCACCATGCCTATTGGATAGGATAATTGCTAGTGTAACAATTTAGGGTTATCATCATAATAATTAGATCAGTCATAAATGTTTAATGTTTGCCAGATATTTAGATCTTGAAACAGAGGACCGTGATCACAGATGACTGTGATGCATGAAAGTAAGGAAATTAGTACTGAATATCGATCCCCAACGGCAGTTAGTTAGATCTCACATGAGAAAACAGCATGTGATCCCGACAAAACGAATGCATACAGGAAATGACACGCGCACTGCAAGTCCCAAGGGACGGGGCCGGAAATGCGACGTGCTCAACGCTGCATGAGCATCATTATTAAAAGGAAATTAGGCACCAAATACCAGAACTCAAAGAACCATGGTGCGTAAAGACCCCTCTGCTCGGTATCTATGCCCGCTTTCTGTTACGTAAGCGACACACGGGGAGCGGAGCTGCCTTATTCCCCTCCATTACTGCTGACTGCTCCCGCCCTGCTGTTTGACAGGCGTCAAAGATGCTAGTGCCGTCTCTGCATAGACATGCGCAGCTCCTCCTCTGCCCCGGATCCGTATTTATCCCTGCGTGCTCAGTCACTGTCCTGCATGGTCGTCGCTTTGCCAGAGGTGTGCAGTGGGGTCGAGGACCTCCAGAGGTATAACCAAGTAGACATCTTGGCAATAACCAATAGAAGAAAAAGGCCTTAGACACCATGACATCACAACTGAGAAGCAAATTTGTGAACACGCACATGCAAACACGCGTGTCACGCAGTGTCCCCCGTCACAGTTCATTATGGGCCTTGACATCCCCAGCAAAGGAAGGCAAGGCACACCCACACCCACCCCCGACCCAGAACTGCAACACCCATGACAGTTATTGCAGAACGGGAGAGGGTTCTCAGTTATTAGGTCCTCCAGGTACAGTACTAATTAGGGTCAGGTCCAGCCAATCGAAGGTGAGCAGAGCAGAGGGATCGCAGCAAAGCCGAGGGTTGATCCATTCAGAACAACCGTGACGCGGCGATCGTTTGATCCAGCAGCCTCGAACCCCTGCGATCCCACTACAGAAGCAGGCAGCCGGTGGATCGGCTGGGAAAGGCCACAGTGTTGCTGCCCACATATGCCCGCTCACACATCGTGTGCTGCTTTCCCCTGCACCCTCTGAATTAACGCTGATGGATTTGGCTCTGCTCTCAGTCCCCCAAGGACTGACCGCTCATTAATTATACACTCTTTGCCTTTCATTGAATACTAGCCAACGATTGGGCCGATGTCACATAGACTGATGTCACATAGAGCTGCACAGAAGTGTCAAGCTGGACGACAGGGGCGGTAATGAGAGTGCTTCTAAAAGCACGCTGCAGAAGGTCCCAGTCAGGGTTCAGCTGCTGGACCGGCTATTACACAGAGGGCGGCTGAGCGGAAACGCCATCAGGCGCAGAGCAAGCCCCCTCACCTCCACCGGAGACAGCTGGCCCTTTAACAGAGAGCCAAGGCGGTGTGACACACCACCACCGAGACTGGACCTCTAACATGGACACTGTCCACCTTTCATGTTCCCAACAACCTGTCAGGCCAATTTTGAGATGCTAATGAGAAGCCAGCCGCTGCTCCTCCAATCAGCAAGCAGCCAGCCTCTGCTCCTCCAATCAGCAAGCAGCCAGCCTCTGCTCCTCCAATCAGCGATCAGCTATCTGGGATAACGGCAAACAATTGGCAGCCTGAGAAGCAAGATAACCTGACACTGGTCCGGTAAAAGAAGGGGAAAAGAACGCACCTGGACTGAGGAGGGATACTGGGAAAAAATAAACAAAATGAAACAATAAACAAATAATAAGCAATAAACAAGCAAAAAAACAACAAACAAACAGTCCCTACACTTCAGAAAAATGTACAATTCAGAGTATCCACAATACCATTTACAAATTTATGCTTACAAATTAAAAAATAGTGCATACTTTTAAAATGCCTCACTTTCCCTTTTATAAATCTCATTTAGATTTTGGTCAGGGAGTAGAGAGAGTCCCCCCCCCCATCCCGCAGGAAACCTGCATGATGAAGACCAAGGTGGGCCGAAGGAAAGGCAGAGTGTTGAAGGGAGAGAGGAGAGGAAGATTTGAGGAGGGGGGGTCAGAAGGAAGCTGGGGGATGGGCAGCAGAGGGAACTGGGGGGAGTGGGTGACAGGAGAATCAATCACATGGCGGGTCGCTGTGAGCTGGAAAATCCAACAAGTGTTACGGTCAAAATAAATAAGCAGATAAGTGAGAGAGAGAAGTTACTGTCCATGTTGTGTGGAGCCTGAGAAATGGAGGTTAATCACTGCATGCCTAAGCGGAGGGTTATTCCACGCAAGGAGCCCCTGTTGCTTCATTACTGCCCAAATAAGTATTTTAACTAAGTGTTTAGTCCCAGCCTGAGTTGCCCTGGATGTGAAGCGTGGATAAAGAGCTGCAGCATTAGCGTGAGTCTGACTCAGCAGCGTGCACTGTGCCCGCTGACATCTGGGCGAGTCGCAGCACAGCGAACCAGCACAGACCCGCGCCCACATTCCCGCAAATAGCCGTGCATCCCGGGGGCTCGGCGTGACAGTGTGGCGGAACAGCGAGGCTGTCTCCCGGCCTCCGTGTCGCTCTGCCTCCCCGTGGGGATCTGAGGCCCGGTGTCCACTGGACAGACCAGGCAAAGCTTCTCGGGGCTGCACACTACGGGTTTTAGTTCTCCTCCGCAAAGACGTCCGCTCTCTCCTGCTCTCCAGTCACCGACACAGCGATAAAATTTACACAGACAAATCGTCACACAAAATTATCTTGAAAAGCATTTGGCGGAATCCAGCAGAAAGGTATGTTTTAAATCACCCACAGTCCCCAGTGAAACTAAAAATCCTGTTGGCTTTGAATGGATTGGTCCAGAATCCAACACGGTTTAGAGACAATTACATGATTACTTAGTTTTCAAAACTGTTTCATTCTTTGCTTCAATTCAGTTATCAACATTGTAAAATACAATACTATCATATTAAATATAGTCTTTATAATGTAAAGAATATATATATATATATATATATATATTCTTTTGATCCCTGATTTCACAAATTATTCACCATTCCAATGTGGTTTAATCGCACATTTCGGGGTAAAATTCATACACAGATTAAAATCAGATATGGTGGGTTTTTTTGCAGATTAAGTTTATTTTTCTTTATTTTCTGCAGGCAGTAATGAGACCTTTCAGATAAGACAATACTATATTAAATCGTGGCTGAAATTAAGCTGAAAATCAGCATTCCAAATAGGTGACATATTTAGTTGCTGGGGGAGATTATTAAAAAAGCAGATTGAACAAAAATGTCCTTTTAAATTTTTCGTAAATTACACTTTAATACTTTTTAAATATTTCCTATTATTTGTACCCGGTATCATTATTAAGCAGTTTAAAGGTAAATTGGGGAGCTGCTGTATCTCTGCCGATGGGTAGAGAGGATGTCAGGCTCACTTTCTGAAGGCTGGCAGGGCCCGCAGAGAAAAACCTTTAATTATGTGAATGTGAATTTACACACATGCAACCATATACTCCCTCACACACACACACACGCACACAAAAACACACACACATACACACACACACAACCATATACTCACTCACACACACACACACAGCCATATACTCACACACACACACATCCATATACTCACACCTACACACACACAGCCATATACTCACACACACACGCGGCCATATACTCACACACACACACACACACAGCCATAAACTCACACACACACACAGCCATATACTCACACACACACAGCCATATACTCACACACACACACACAGCCATATACTCACACACACACACTCAGTCATATACTCACGCACACACACAGTCATATACTCACACACACACAGCCATATACTCACACACAGACACACAGCCATATACTCACACATACACACTGGCACACTGTGTCACATACAGTCAATCAGATAATCTGCCTGTCTTACTCTCTCACACATCTTGTGCCCCCTGTCCAAAGACTATGTGCAAACCCTTTCCAGTGCCCTCAGTCTTGTGAAGTACCAGCTGCCCCCCCCACCCCCACCTTCTCTCCCATACACTCCCACTCTATTCTTTCTCCCCAACACAATGGCATAATTAGTACCGTGCTGTGCCTCAATGCCTTTTCATCTCCCTCCCTGTCCCTCCCGCCCACTCGCACTCTCTGCACAGCGTTTATTCTCTGTGCCTCGTATGCTGCACCGCGTCCCGTGCCTGCTCCTCTGCCACTGCCCAAACCCCGGCCCTGCAAAACGAGTGGACAAACATGTTTAACCTGCTACTAATCTACCAACAAGCAACTGACTTGGTAAAGGGACATGAGAGCTAGGACAACTGGGCAAGATACCATACCGGAAATCAGAGAGGAAATCAGACAGGAAGCTGCACTAGAAACCAGAAAAGAAAAAATACAGGAAACTGTACTGGAAACCAGAAATCATACAGTAAATTGAATATAAACTATATAGGAATCTCTACAGGAAAACCATGTGGTAATTGTCGAAAAAACTGTAATGGAGAAAGCACAGGAAAACTGACTGGTGACCAGACAGAAAATCATAAAGGAATATGCCTAGGAAACCATACAGGGAAACCTAGAGGAAAGTGAACTGGAAAACACTGGAAACCGTCCTAAAAAGGGACAAGGAATCATAGAGGAAACCATATCCGAAAACACACAGGATACTGTACAGGAACACGCTCGGGTAAATGCAGGGACCAGATCCTGTGCTCCTCTTGCCGTTGACTTTCCTCACTCTGTCTTTATGCACTGTGGCTCCCTAATGATGTGGCTCCAGTCCTGTCAGTCAGGGCTGTCAAACGATCCAGCTGCAGCTGTTCCCACTGCAGGGGCCTGTGGCCTCAGCCCACCCTGCCCCCACCCCCACTCACTGTTAAACCATGTTCCACATGGAGAACGATGGCTCAGTGGGCTGCCAGGACACGGACGCACACCCCCCTCCACCAGGCCCCTCTCGGCAGATCGCCACACTCTGCCAGGCTTTTCTTAGCCGTCAGGAGACGGCTCCTCTGCAGGCCATCTTAACCCTTTGCTCTGACACTGTTAAGGTGGGTTAGCAGACAGTCGTGTGAGGCTGCCTCTACTGCCTGTACAACCCGCCGTCTAATTTTTTGCTCCCCCCACCATTTCCCTCTCACTCTTCCCCTCTATCTCACTTTCCCTCTTTCTTTATCCTCTGTTCACCCCATCCCCTCTCCCTCTCTTTCAGCCTCACTTTGCCTCTTTCTTTACCCTCTATTTTACTCACTCTCTCTTTCCCTCTTATTTTCCTCTATTTCTTTACTTTAGTTCCCTCTATCCCCTCTCTGTCTCACTCTCTCTTTCCCTCACATTGCCTGTTTCCTTACCATCTATTTTCCTCTTTCACTTCCTCTAAACCCTCTCTCTGTTTCCCTCTTACTTTCCTCTCTCTCTTTTTTACTCCGTTTCCCTCTTTCCCCCCTTTGTCCCCCTCTCTCTCTTTCCCTCTTTCACGTGAAGCCCACACAGCATAAGGGTAGCCTTACCGTTTTCCATGCACTGGTGACAAACGCCTGACAATGGAAGTCTCATGCTGCTGTTACACTTCTCACACTCTGGTTGATCCTGGGTAAAGGCACCACCCACATCCATATGCAAACATACAGAACATCACACACACCAACTCCTCCAACATACACACCCCCAAAGGGCCCCCCCAGCTCAGAAGGTTGCTGGTTCAAACTACATGCCTGATAAACAGATGCTGCCATTGGGCCCTTATGCAAGGTCCCAGTGATCTGGAGAACATCCACATAATCCAAACCCCACTGAGGTACTGACCCCCTCATTGCATTTAGCCCCAACGGAGAGGCTGAACACAGGATTGCACCAGCTGACGGGGGCATGACCACCATGCTAACCATTACCTCAGTTCAAATGAAATAATTGGCAGCTAGTAAGAGTGTGGGGCTCCTTATGTGTCAGCCTGAGCATATGCCTGTAGCACACATACCCAGCTCTCCCTCCTGAGGCCATCTGACAGTTTAACCAATGAAAGCATGCAGCTGCTGTCAGACCCCCAGATCATGTGACTAGCATGGCTTTTAAACAAAATAACATAATAACATTGCAGTTAACTCACATACACCCAGGTAATCCAGGTCACAAACCCAGCTATGATATACCAAAACATCCACAGATACCCCTTAATCAGTTTGTTTTTTAATAAATATATTTTTAAACACTCCCCAGTGTGTTTTTTTTTTGGGTAAGATTGTAATCGGTAAAATAGTTTGCATACAGTCAAAGTTTGAGCGCAGTGTACATCTGTGATTGGCTGCTTTCCAAGTGCATGCACAAATAGCAGCTGCTCTCAACCAGTTGACAAATCAGGTCATGGGCAAATCAATGTAAACACAAAGCAACAGATGGGCACCATCATCCACCAATCAGAACGCAGTTTGTTCCCAGACCCAAACAGCAAGGACCTCCCACATATATGTAAACCTCCTGAAATAAACTTCCTGCTGTTCCCCTTTCAGATCGTATACTTTTGAAATGCCACCCTTCGATGGGCACCTTGGCAAATCTATGACATCTGTGAAGCCATGACTATCATCTCTTAATCAACACCCCCCACCTCTTCTCAAATAACTCCCATTGCTTTTCTGCCCCCCATTATCCATAAATATCCTTGGTGCTAATACATCTTCCAACCAATCCAGATTATTTCACACAGATAAAACTGTCAGTTACCAACTGTGATGAAACAAAAACTGTGTAAATGCCAGTTGAAGTGTATCCTAAAGTCACCAACACCCATATCAGCCGACGCGGAGAGAAACTCACTGTCTCTGGAGAGTCTTGGCATGAGCGGCGCCGGAGCAGTCAGGTGGGTTTGGCCTCCCCCGCTCCACTGGGGCGGAGCCACAGGAGAGGCCGCGAGTGAGCCGGGCGTGGCCACGCCGCTCCCGCGCAGGCAGGGGAGGAGGCGGGGCGGAGTCGCCGTGCGAGTTGGTGGGGAGCGCGGCGTCGGAGCCAGGCTGGCCTTGCGGGGAGGAGCCAGAGACGTGGGCCGTCCGTGGCCGACGCTCCAGCCGCAAGTCCTCGTTCTCCTGGCTGACGCGGCCCAGCTGCACCTCCAGCTCTTCGATGCGACGCCTCTGCGTCTCCAGGAGCTTCTGCTGGCTCTCAATGATGTTGTTGAGCTCCAGCAGGTACTCCACTGCCCGGTTCGGGCTCTCCGGGCTGCCCTGGCCTGTTTCCATGGTCAGGACCTCAGGTCCAAGGCACTGCAGCCGTGGGCCAGGATTGGCCGGGCGGCGAGTTCTTAGTTTCCCCCCCCCCACTAAGAAGTGGGGGGGAGAAGAATCGTACAGCGAAGGCTGGAGAAGCGCAAAAGCTGGCTGTCCTCCTAACTTGTCCTTGGTCTGAGGTTAATGGGGGATTGGTGGTCAGGTTATGTTTCCAAGCGTATTTTCACGTTCGTATCGGTCCAAGTTACTGTCTGAACTACAGTTACTGCAAAAACATCACGG
>JABFDZ020000131.1:23977793-23998452 GCA_019775955.2 Pollimyrus isidori | reverse complement strand
CAACCCCCCCCCCCTCCCCCCCACCCCCCCCCCCCCCCCCCCCCCCCCCCCCCGACCCACCCCCCCCCCCTCCCCGCCCCCCCCCCCCCCCCGGCCGCCCTCGGGGATGCCACCGCGTCTCAGAACCACAAACCCCAGTTCCCAGAAAGCATTTCATAGCTGCAGTAGGAGAAAGAGAAACAGCCAGAGTATTGAAGCGTGTGAGCGTTGCATCCTCATGCACGGGACAGAGGGAGGCGTGCGGCAGGAGGCGGGGGCAGCGACGCTCTGCGCCTGTCATGGTCACCCCTCCAGCTGCTGGAGCATGGTAAGGGAGAGGGGCCGCCGGCCGGGGGGCAACGGGAAGTGAGCTTCAGCCCTCGTCTCCCCTTTCCTCCTCTCCACATAATATCTCCCAGCAGCTGTGGAGCCTCCAGCATCTCCTCTGGTCCTGCTCAAAAAGCTGATACCTGGAACGCAGTGGGGAAAAAAATATGTAGGAAAAAATACAGCCCAGCTTCCAGAATATTCTGTGGAGAATCTTCCTCAGTATAAGCAGTAAGAAATAGATTGAAATGGGAACACTGTGTTTTTCTATACTGGGTAGATATTGGTGGTGAGGTTTTGCTTGATAGGGCCTTCAGGGGTGGGAAAAAATACACTATGTTAATGTGTGAGGTGAGAAGATTATGTAAGTCTATCAGTTGTGTAAGGCTTTCTCTCAGGAAATAGGCTTCCCAAGTTCTACAAGCTGACAGATTTCTTACAGTACGAGTTGCCGTTGTGAACACAGAAATATCCAACCCTATCTCAACGCTTGTCCTGAAACAAATGTATATCCACTACCATACTGAAAACAAAAATATGGACCAAAAAGTATCTATGATACCAAAAAACTGCTTAAGAGCTTCTTACAGCCTTTATTTCACTAGTCCAATCTGTTGATCTTGATGTACAGTTACTTGTATTAACGAGTTTTCCCCCGCTTCTCGATACTATGGTACAAAGAGGAATGACGAGGGATTCACACACTCCTAAACAAACCTTTCACACACTCCCGACGCAGCCGTGTGCAGATCCCTCCGGTACTCCCTTATACTTACGCTTCCTCTTCCTCTCACGGATCCCCGCGATAAGATGTGAAGCCATACATTAATTGTTGGAAAGCCCCGGCGATACGATCTTCCAGGCACAATATTGTCGAGAGCCGAGGGTGGATGCGCCGCTGTCTCATTTAGGTTGAATGGCTCCGCTGTGATGGGGATACCCGCCGGAGTCCAACCAGTCCCAGCGCTCCCAACGTGAACTCCTCTGCGCCCCCGACACTGCGTGTGAATGTGGATGAGTGTATTCTATCCTGTAACTTATTGCTGCTGTCCCTTCTTCTAAAACAAGGCGGTCTTCTCTGGTCTTATCCCTTTTCGAGATGTAAAAAATGCAGCTTTTCAGCGCCGTCATTTGCCAACAGAAGACGCTTCCGCAGCAGTTTCTGCGGCAGAGTATTTAAACTCCTATCAGAGAAGTATCCTCCCCCCTTCAGATCGCACCTCCTATAGCGTATAGCCGTGCTACTATCTCTCTGGTTATTTGTATTTTGTAATTTTCATTTGATGTGCCCTACAGTATATCTACTAGCAGTCCAGACATATCACATTTTATATAAAATGTTGCAAATACAGTTTTTGAAATTAAAAATAATATAGTAATATAGTGTTTACAATGAAAAAGACGCACAAATGTCGTCTTTCAAATGAAGCGATACTATTATTTTAGGCTAAATGTGATACCCAAGACGAGGAGACTCAAATATAGTGTTTCGGATGAAACGCTGGCGTGCCTGGTGGTCCCTTTGCGCAGCCGAGGGTTTGATATCATTTCGGTTTTCTTATAATAGTCATCATTATCATCGCGACTCGATCCGCGCAGTCATGTCCGCGGCTCACGTGTATAACTGTCCCGCGTTTCTCTGTCTTCAAGCACAAAAGGCGAGTAAAGTCCACTGGTGCTAGGATCGGTCCTAGCATGGGAGCGCTGGAGGGGTACCGGGAGCCACCCAGGTCCGCTAATCTCTCCACCTCCAGCAGTACCAGCACCAGCACCGTCGCACCTGCTTCCCGCAGAGCTCCAGGGAGGGGGGCTGCCCCCTATGCCAGTGTCCGGCGACGACAGCCCGCGGTACGGTGGCACGCTGCCACCCTGCGCATCATTTCGCCTCCAGCTGACCACTTGTGGTGTGCTGAGGGAAGCTCTGTGTGGGATACTACTTCACCGTTCGCATGGCGGCCATTTGCTCCCTTTCTCTCTCTCTCTCTGCCGATTCTCCTTTCTCCACATCACGTATACAACACAGGAGTTTGTGAAACAGGATGTACGCCGCGTTATTCTATCTAAATACATTAAATAAACACATGCGACGGCATGCAGTGGTGTTCTGTGCACACACGGGCCTTTTACTCAGAATAACCACCAGGGTGTTATGCTGGTTTGGGTTTAAACGTGTATAACATATAGCAGTTCAGGAACATCTAAGACATAGAGGATAAGGCTGGAGTTTCTGGAGCTCAGACAAGACTGTGGGTGAGCAGCAGTGTGCGGGAATAATGGAGTAGGAGCGCGTGCAGACTGATACTGCAGACAATGCTGACACTAATACTTGAAGTTCCCACCAAAGCAGGTACTGACACTATAGACACTGGTATTGCAGCCACTGCAGACAGCAACACTGCAGGTACTGGTGCTACAGGTGTAAATAAAGCCAGGCACTGGCAGTAAATTCGGTAACACCGCACGAAATGACACTGCGGGGACACTAAAACTGTGGCTATCAGCACCACGGGGACTGACACTGCATACGCAAATAAAGCCCGCAAATAAAATCAGCCATCGGTACTAGACAAAGTAACTGTAGGTTCACTTAAAATACTGTGCAAAAGTCGCAGGCAGTCAAGAGAAATGCTTAAAGATATTTATCTGGGTAATAAGTGCACATCTGCTTAGAACAAAAACACAATTTAAAATTAGAACATATGAAAAATATGTTTTAACAAAATAAGTGACGCAATAAAAATTGTAAAAATTTCTTCTATTTTCTAAAAAATGTTGATATCTAAATGGATGGCCAAACCAGTCCTCAGGGGCACCCCAACCCATTCCATGTGTTAATTAAATTTCACCACTATGTATTAATTACATTTCACCACCAGCTCACGTAATTAACGTAATTACTTAAACCATGCGTCTCGACTGACCGCTTGTAATCGGATCTCACTTTCCCGCACTTTATTTAAATAAGCATGTAAATCACTTCCGTGTGCAAAATCTGCCGAACACCAAAAGAAAGATAAGAAGAAATTAAAAGCTATTTGCACATTTCAAGGTAACCAAAAAGCACAATAATTGTATCGAACGCCATAATACTCAAAATGAAATTAATGTACTATCTATACATAGATAAACCAATAAACAAATTTTTCCATAATTAATGTGTCAGGTACATTTGTACTATGGGTAGATATTGTACTATTTGTACTAACGCGGTATAAAAGTGAATGTCTACTACGTGAAAAGTTTAACTTTATTGCATAATATAGTTTTTTGTAAATAATCCACATTCGCATTATTTGAAATGATATTTTGTAATAATGACTGCCTAATGAACATCACAACCTTGTAGGGAATACAAGTTTAAAATTATGTAGAAGACAAACCCCTGTCTATTATGGAATTATTTAAAAAATAAAAGACAAATGATCATATCCAATACCGAGTAGGCGGTCCTTCAGTGCGGCCAAGTGTTGGCAATTTAGCGACTTTGTCGCTAAATTTAGCGACTTTTCAGACCCCTTTGACGACTTTTTTTTTTTTTTCAAAAAAGCGCCTAGCGACTTTTGGACAAACCTCAGCAACTTTTCAAATGTCGCCATTACTGTCCAGTAAGCCCGAGGTCTAGCTTTCCCGGTACAGTTACTCATCTCCCTGTGATCTGCTCTGATCAGTGAGCGCTAGCTCCAGCTGAAAGGAGCAGCATATTCCCGTGCAATGTCAGGATGTATTCCCAGTTAGGATGTAACTACTGGTTAATAAGTTCCGTTTTGTTGTCTGACAGAAAATGTGTAACGTAATTGGTAACAGTTTTATATTGGACACGTGAGGAATGATTAGGGAAAACACGCAGAATGCAAATACGAGGTAATTACGTCATCAATATGCAAATATGCACATGGCGTCATCTAGCGACTTTTGGCGACTTTCCGAGCACACTTTAGCTACTTTCCATTGAAAATAGTTGGCAACACTGGTGCGGCCAGGGACACATTCGCCTTCACACTACTCTAAGGTTGTGGCCATATGCGTCCAAAACCATTTCTAATTGTGGTCCAAGCCATTCGATCATGATGCGTCCTCAATTCCATTTCTGTGCGTTCACACCTGTAATTAGCGCAGTCCACTTGTAAACAAATCATTCAGGATATAGATTAATATCCGGTGTGAACAGGGCCATTGATTAGCTATAGGAGGTGTGCCAGTGGTTGACTCGGGTACTACAAATAATGGGGTGATTTTAGAGGTTTTGTAATGGATAAGCTAACACATGTTTACACACATAATAGTAGACCATCATTAATTTTTTTTTGCCTGCTTCACGTGTCATCACCAGAGGCCCTTAAACTTTAGTGTAGTATTTACATTGCTTCATACCGGCTCTACGTTACTTTTAGCTATGTTAATGCTATGCAGGTGGTGGTTGTGTGTGTGTGTGTGTGTGTGTGTGTGTGAAGGTGGGGGGGGAGGTTCACGGTGTACACAACCTCTCAGTTGTGGCCGACATCATTGGCTGTTCTTTAATCACGGGCCTCCAGCTTTCACGCTGCTCAACATCTGTTTACGGTACCAGAGTCCACTCCAATGTCAGTGGGTTATGCAGGACATTTCTGCTTTCACGTAGCCAAGCCCAAAGACTCATGCCTCCATTTCACAGAAAAAAAATGTCTAAAAATTCCCCCAGAAAGTAGAACCATACAAGGACTTTTTTGTTTTCACAGTATCACAGGAGCTGAGGGAATGATGCTGAATAATTAGAGCCATTTAGGGCACACGGTGAGAGGGTCATCTGTGGCACTCCTTCTGACTCCTGCTGGAATAAAAAGCTTCTCCCATCACTCAGAAGCTCAAACACATTTATTTATCATTGACAGCTCATCTCCAGCATCATCCACCTGGAAGACAGGAAAATCTTTTCAAAGTCAGAATATTTGAGCAGTGCCTGTGTCCTGCTCGTCCATGAATGTGTTCTCCTTTGACATGCCTGTGTACTGCTCTTACGTGCCTGTGTCCTGCTTTTACATCCCTGTGTCCTGCTTGCATGTGCCTGTGTCCTGATCTTACATCCCCGTGTCCCCGTCTTACATCTCCAAGTTCTCCTCGTACGTGCCTGTGTCCTGCTCCTACATCCCCATGTCCCCCTCGTATTATACATGCCTGTGTCTTGCTCTTACATCCCCGTGTCCTCCTCGTACATGCCTGTGTCCTGTTCCTACATCCCTGTGTACTCCTCGAACATCCCCGTGTCCTGCTTGTTCATGCCTGTGTTCTCCTCGTATGTGCCTGTGTCCTGCTGTTAAATCCCCATGTCCTGCTCCTACATCCCCGTGTCCTCCTCGTACGTGACTGTGTCCTGCTGTTAAATCCCTGTGCCCCGCTCCTACATCCCCCTGTCCTGCTCGTTTATGCATGAGTCCTGCTGGTAGGTGCCTGTGTCCCACTCTTACATCCCCCTATCCTGCTCGTACGTGCCTGTGTCCTGCTATTACATTCCTGTATCATGCTCTTACGTGCCTGTGTCCTGCTCCTACATCCCCGCGTCCTCCTCGTACATGCCTGTGTCCTGCTCTTACATCCCCATGTCCTCCTCGTACATGCCTGTGTCCTGCTTGTTTGTGTGGTAGGTCCCTGTCTTGACTGCTGTGTGGATATCTCCACGCAGCGTGTACACCCATCCCCTTACACATCAGTGCCTCTTCACTAGTGCTCGCTCATTCGCCCAGAGCGTACGGCATGGCTCAGCACACGGTTGCCGTATGAGAGGCAGAGAGTGTGCTGAGAATTCGTGTCCCGCCTACACCAATCGGACCTCATTATTCATGTGTTACAAAACGAGCTCTCTTATGCGCTCTCTGCGGCTCTCCTCTGCCTCCCCAAAGATATGCTCAATCGCCACTATGAATACATGATCGATGTGTGCACACAGACCTCACGGCTGAAAATGAACATTGCTGCAAAAATCAAGACAGTCCAGCATCACGAGTAATGAAAAATGGCACAAATCTAGCTTTCTAGGGAGCAAACAGGAGGTACTGACTCTCCATGTGCGGTACCCCCCCCCCATTCTGCCTGGAATAGGGCGTGTATCGCTCATTGGTAATGGATAACGTGTGGGAATGGGCGCAAAAGGAGCATGCAGGAACAGCTGCAGATCACTCCACCCTGGTCATTACTGTCTCCAGCAGTCTGTGACAGACTGCGTCAAAGCTGGTGACACTTCTCCATCCTCGAAGGTTTGTGAATGTGAAATGACAGTGTGGAATACATGCTTAGCGTGTATTATTACAGCGGAGTGTGTGTCTCTGCTGTTGCCCGTCCTACCCCTGGGACCATGCAGCCTGTCCTCTCAGAGACCCCGATCCTTCTGGGCAGGTGACTGGCAGGGTAAGTGTCAGACGGGTAAAAGCAGGGCTACAGACAGCAGTGCACCACGGGGCAGCCTGTCGATCTTCTCAAGGTGCCACAATGCAGGTCTCGACCTTCACAGTTGCTTGCTCAAGACTCATGTCTTTTTTGTGTCTCAGGGCCATGAGGCCTGTATTTTACAATCTGGCTTTGTAGTTTATGGTTTACTAGCTTATCTTCTGCGATGTTTGTCCCGTAAAAAGCCAGTAAAATCCTGCAGCTTCAGTGCTTTATGACTTGGTTGTTTAATTGTATGAATGCATTTTTTTGCCTTCATGTTAACGCATGTCAAAGAAAGGACAAGTCATCATCAACATCATCATTATCACATTGCTTCTCCTGGTGAGTGTCATGGTGACCAGGTTAGCCCAAAACTGTTTTTCCAAAATCACCAAATCTGGCTCTTTCAGAGGGATTCATAGATGCTCTCCAGCTGGCTTGGAGATGTTATCTTTACAGAATGTCTGGGAGCTGCCCTGGGGTCTCTCTCCAGGGGAATATTTCTAGAACAGCTCCTTTTGTAAGCCAACCCAGTGGCGTCTTATGATGCTCGAACCACCTCCGATAACTCCTCTAAACCTGATGGGGAGACAGCTCTATTTAAAGCTCCTCCCCCAAATCTCTGAACTCCTCACCACATCTTGGAAAATGAGCCTAGAAACCCTGAGGAGAAACCTTGTATGAACAAGCTGAGGTCAGGGACGCGGGATGACTGTTAGACCACGATGGATCACATGTGTCCTGTGTCAGACAGACCTAGACAGTACCACGGTCCATTCTGTAATGCTTTTATTTTGCCGTAGGATATTAAAAAAATACCACCTTGGAGAATCATGCTAAATAAAACCAATGACGGCTTGGAAGCCAGTCAGCTTTGAATCAAGATTCAGGTTTCAAAGTTCCATTATTTATGATTAGGGTCATGGTTAGGATTACAAAAGGGCCTCCTCAGCTGCTTCTGGCCTGTCTTCACCTTCAGATATTGCAGAACTAATCCCTCAACTGCAGTTATCATGGAAGTGCTCTGTGCTCAGCAACGGGTTAAATCATTTAAGACAAGCCTTCACTAGCTCAGGGGTACGGCTGCTAATGATCTTCTTTCATCTAATGTTGTCAGCGTGGTGAGCTTTACCTTATTTTAGAGACATGAGTTGTTCTGATTATGCTCCTTCTGAAACCAACCAATAATGTGCATCTTTGTCATTTTTAATGGATGGTTCAGGGGGTCGATGAATAAATTGGAGTTGAATATATACCAATCTGGGGTACATATTCTAAAAAATGTTACTGTTCTGTTCCATTGATTTGTGCAATCTCTGTCTGTTAACCAATCCTTTGTACACCCAGCTGAGGGGTACCGGATTCGTGATGAGGTAGGGGTCTATATAAGCGATTTTATCTGACCCAGTGGAAGCTTGTGAGACAGGAAATGGGGTGAGAGCTGCTGAAATCTGGCTGTTCCATTGCCCACAGCTGTGCCCTCCAGGAAAATGTCCTGTTGAGGAACAGTGTGTTCTCTCAGCCATGGGGTAGCAGGGATAAGGCTGCTGGGGAGGAGAAACCAGACGTCAGAGATGTTGGCTGGAGAGACCAGATATGGTCGTCCTTAGGGAAGACAGAGTGCTTTACTTCATTATTGTCAGGGGAGAGGCACTCTAGTATTGCACTATTTTTAATCAGGAAGAATAAAAGTATACTGAAAACTGAGGTGGCAGGAAGTCAAAACGAGAATTCAACAGAGCCCACGTCGAGGCTTCTGTGAGATGACTGCTTACCGGAAAGATCTAAGAAATGTGATTCAAAAGAGCAACTGTCATTCTTCATCGCAATGATGTCATTTTCACCTTGGAGAAATGGAAGAGATCTCAGAACAGATTTTTTGTCCACTTGGCCCCCCAGCACCGGAGAGCTGTTGCCAGATAGTTATCGCCACATTTTTCATAGCCCCAGTGCGTTCAGTCATCAAGGGGACGTGTTTGTCAGCTGTCAGCGGATAAAAAAGGAAACACACCTCTATATTACGACAGGTATTTACCACAGGTATACATACTGCATTCTGAACATCAACATATGTGTAATATGAATAAGACACCACAACAGAAACAGATCTGTAATCTCACAAGTTTACAAACATTTCATAATTCAAAGAACCACTTCAGTCAAGTACGTATATCGTATGAACAGATTATCATTTTCTAAATAGAGCGGATATGCATAAATAAAATGGCCTACTGCTTTTTTAGGATAAATGAAAAACCGTGAAATAATATGACCTTTCTTAATATCACGTGCTTTGCATGAGCCCCACGCTAAATTCTAATAAATGGGAAACTTAGCATCTTTATGTGACAGCTTGTGTTTCACATTGGCTGTAATTTCATTGCTTAGCTATGCACAGAAGGAAAAAAACACCTCAATAATGGTTCTCTCCAGCTGGCTGGGCGGCCGGGGGCATTACCAAGTAAAGCCTTGATCTCTAATATCTTCTCTTTGCAGATAATTTTTAGCCTGCGTAATGAAGCTGTTATGAAACCACCCCAAAAGACAGCAGCCATTTTATCTGATTGTCAATAAATATGAACAACGTCCTTTCTCAAAACCATCGGAAGGTTTTCCCCTCAGCATATGCCTGTGTTTTTATTTCAGAATGAATTTGAGGTGACGCTGGCTTTTTATTGCTGTATTCCAGTTTTCTGTTTTCTCCCACTGGTCACATGACCTGCCAGCCCGTGGACACGCAGTCTAATGATGAGCCTTGAACTTATCCAACCATCTTTCTTTTCCATGTTTAGGAAGCTCTCTCACTGTTGCCTGGAGAAGACTGGGCATTTTGCTTTCCTCTTGATCTTTATTGGCCAGGGTTTCGCTGTACATGGCTCCTTTGCTTTTGTCTCGATCTGATTGGACCATCCCCCTGACAGACTTCATGTCTGCAGCGTTTCCATGGCCACACTTTCCATTTGTAGCTTTCTCTTCTGTGGTGAACATTACTCTCCAGCCTGTCCAGTTCAGGTTCTTTGGCCTTCCTTTATGGGTTTCATCTTGCCAAACTTCATAATAAATTTGGTTTAACTAGGCTCATAATTGAATGCCAACTGAAACGCTGTCTATCTTGAAATCTCTCAGTGATCAATGGAATATTTATCTACCCATCCCTATTTTAATTGCTTGTCATTGTCATTGACAGGGAATATTTTATAACTTCTGGCTAATTTGAATGTTAATTAGCAGCATCAGTTAAGGTACACAAATGAGCTTCCGAAAGCTTTCACCTGTAACATCATCTACTGTAATCTTAAGCCCCTAAATGCTATTAGTGGTAACATCTAGAGCATTTTGTAAGTGACCAATCAAATGTCATTAATTAAAGTGGTTGGAGATCTAATCCCATTTAGCAGCTCAGCTCCAAAGGACAGGCTTGCACAAATGTCTGGCTTCAGTTATGACTGAGCAGATGGTGGAAGCACTCATGCCACGTGGCATTGGCAGGGCAGGGCAGTGCAGGATGGACCGCGCTCCCAGTCATCGATACCTTCCCCTGATGCCATCACCTGCCTCAGGTCTTTTCCCATGTATTTTGCCAAAATCAGAAATGGAAAACCCAGAGATGAAAAAAAGGAAAGGGAATACCTTACATGGGATGGAATAATACGTGGAGACACTGGGAATGATGAAAGCAGACATGGAGCCATTGGGCATGGAGGAGGAAGAGATGGAAGCTCCAGAATGTAGAAGGCGTAGGCAAACAAGGGAGGAATATGGAAAACCCAAGGTGTCCTGGCTAGGCTGGCCCCAGATGTCTCATCTCCGAGTTAGGTGGAGCTCAGTTTATGAGCATTGTGAGCGGGTGGAAGTGGGTGAAGCGGCCTCTGTGTGAGCTGGGGGTGTTGGACGTGTGCGGGCGGAGCTTGGATACACAGCAAGCGGCTCTTTCAGTTCCCGCTGCCCTCCACTGCTCATTCCCGACATGCCAACAGGAGTTGCCAACATTCCCTTCATTCCCCCATCATTGTTCTGATTCCCCCTGCTTTTCCAAAGGCACCTGTCCGTGGTGTCAGAACTCGTGTCACATGCCATGTTCTTTAAATCGTTCCCCTACAAGCTCCGCCCCCAGGTGCTCCCCTTGCTCCTCATCACCATTAGCTCTCGTTCCTTCCTGGGCTGCACATTTCCCAGCAGACCACTGCCGTTAGTGCAGTGATGCTTACCATGGCAACGGCAGAAGAATCACCACATTTCCTTGCAGATACGGAATAGCTGGTTGCACTGCTATTATTTTTCTCTGTTTTTGCCGTCTTTCCTGTCCTTTCTTTCCCTGTTCTCTTCATCCGCTGTCCACTTCTTCCAAGTGTCCTTGTCTTCTTTCTGTTTTGCATTTCTATGTTCCACCCCCTCTACTCATTTTATTGCAGAGAAGATCCCCATCCCAGCCATACACGAGAAAGTGATGCTGTCTCTATGTAAGATCCTTAAAGAATCAGCATCCTGCTTTGGTGTAATTCCTGTGTTTAAGCTAAAAGATGCAAAACTATTAATTTTGTCAGTTTTGTCAGACCACATTATGAATGGCCATTTAACGGAGGGACTTGGTGACCTCATTGTCTCCTACCTGTCCATCCTCTCCCCTTCCAGAGGACCCCCCCCCCTCCCACCTCCAAAGTAAAGATATTTAGTTTTCATTATCTACTCCTATCGTGTTTAGAAAGGCACGGGGTGTGGGGGGTGTATAGGGGACCTATAAAAGGTCATTTTTTCCCTGATACATGCTGTTCCTGTTCTGAAACAGCCTGCACCCTGCCAATGCCCCCCCACCCCACCCCACCCAGGTGCCTATTTCCAAATGGATAACTGTGAGCGTGATTCCTGATGCCAGCCAAACAAACTCCCCCCCACAGAGAAGGACAGCAATTTTAGCTTCCCAGCTCCATTTAGACCTCCGAAAGGTTTTATCAGTCCTTCCTAGTCTCTGCTTTTCCAGATTAGCATCAGAGACGGTGGATTTTTCTGTTTTTCTGGAATATCACATTCAGCTATGAGGTACAGGGACTCCTAACATGTCACCTTATGCCCAAAATGGGGGGCTTCCAAGGTGCTGATCTGATCTACCATTTACCCTTAACACTGCACCGAGTGCAATTGGTAATTAATGCAGCTGTTTCCTTTGATGCTGCCCACATTTAGAACCATCTCCAGTTTTACTGTAAATGGGATCCACTTACCAGCCTGTGAATCATCATATCTTATCCTAGTATTTCCCAATCTGGTCCTCGGGGACCCACAGTCAGTCCATGTTTTTGCTCCCTCCAAGCTCCCTGGCAAACAGTCCACAGTTTTGCTCCCTACCAGGAGCTGGGGGGGAGCGTGAACTGTCTGTGGGTCCCCAAGGACTGGATTGAGAGACACTGTCTTTCCCATATGTGTCTTTTCTCAGCCTGAGTGATTTAATTATAATTACATGTCACATGAAATTATGTCCCAGGAACTTTCAGCTTTGATGTTTTTGTTATCATCCCACTAAGGCAAGACGCAGCAGGAAGTGTCTAAGGGAATGACGTAGGTCAAAGTCTAAACTGTGTGGCAACCAAAACCGCCAGCAGAAGATTAATGTCCCTTGAAGATTCCTGTCCCCAGTTCCAGGTCCTCCTGCCACCTGCATTAGTGGGCACTGTGGTAAAGTGGGGCAGTCTAAGAAGCAGTGACTAGACCTATGAACATTGCTGAATATTTTGGATAAAGGCAACAAACAAATTAAAAAAAAAATCCAATTTAGATTAAACCCACAGGTATTTGGTGCTAATATGCACGCTTGTATATTTTCACATCATAGACATAGAAATAATAATTCATTTAGTAATCAGGAGCCAGCAGAAAATTAACTCAAGGAAGCAACACACACGCATAAAGGGTAATTTATTCACCATTTTACAGACGGGCGTTAGATCATGTGGAAGGAAGCTGGAAGATAACCACATGGGTCCAAGAGCAGTACCGCGGCTTAGCACACCTGTGTTTGAACTCATGACCCTGAAGGCATGAGGCAGGAAGGCTTCCCTGTTATTCATGCATGCGCCGCCCTGCTGGTCGTGTTTGTTACTGAATTGGATCACCTCATTTAGTCAGCCTTATGCATTTCATTAATTCTGTCTTATAACTGGGGGGCTGCACTACAGCTGAAAGCCTTTTATAAACTAGTTTTTTTTTCATTAATCCCACCCCCCCCCAGAACACCACATCCATTCTCCTCATATGTCGAATTTAAATCAAACCCACAAACTCTTCTCATTACTATTTATCTCCTAAAATGCACTTTGTTGCACATTTCAGAAAACTGCAGGAATTTTGTCTCCTTGTGTTAAGTAAATTCCCCTGATGTCTCCCAGCTACCATCCTGGGGTATTTCACTAAGAGCTGCCCGGTGAAAGGGAGACATTACGTAAGAGTCAACCCTGGACCGGATGAAGGGATGAACAACAGATCAGGAGAGACTGACAGGGAGGGAGAGAGGGCAGATGAAATCAGAGGGAAGAGTGGATATGAAGGGATGGTGAATCACTGGTATTCAGGACACTCTGCCAGAGCCCACACACTGCCTCCGGAAAGAGAGAGAGCGAGAAAGAGAGAGAGAGAGAGAGAGAGAGAGAGAGAGAGGAGGTGGGGGGCATAGGGTCAGGGGAGCAGCACAGGAAGCAAGGGGGATGGGCAGGCAGAATAGCATGGAAGCCCCCCTGGCCAGGGTGAGGGGACATTCTGTTACATTTCAAAGGAAAAGCTTCCTAAACCCCCTTCCTGTCCAATCTGACAAATTCATCAACAGCCTCTTGTGTGAAGAAGATCCAGTTGTCCAGCCTCCGTGCTTTTTCCTTTTTTTATAAGCACTTGACAAAGCGTTGGTTTTAGCTCAATCCCACACCTACCTCCGGCATCCTTCCTGAGGTGTGATTTTTTTTTTTTCCCAGCGAGACGGAGGGGGCGGCAGGATCCGAGGACACTGCTGCGGTCAGGTGCAGCCACTTCCGCATCCCCAACCTCTCACGTCAACAGCTGCCGGGGCCGGACGCCAGCTCTACCCGCCGATGCGGGCATCTTCTCGTGCACATCTCCGAAAACAGATCTGCCAGTTTCGCCCATCTCCATTCATTTTAGCCTCACTTAAGCCCCTGCCCCACTTAGACTGCGGTTTCTACCTCGCCCACCCCCCTGAGTTGTTTTTATGTCTAATCATTGATTCTTGCTTTATAAAAAATCTTTTTAACATATATAGATGTTAAATAACATATATAACTGTCATTATCAATTTGATTGGCCAGGAAACCTTTTAGAATGAGTTTGAAGAAGGTCTTCTTTTTCCCAGAATACAATTTGGAAGTTGCCCCAAAACAGGTTGTTGCCAAGGAAACTAATAGGGAAAATAGCCCTTCCATTAATGTTATGGTGAGTATGGCAGCGTGAGTCAGTGCAGAGACTGACGAAACCTACAAAAAGGGGGTTAAGAAGACGACTGGATGTGAATGCGGTGGATAGCTACTGTGAAAGGGGTTTCGGGGACCGTGTTTCTGTGTTTGTAGGGGTTCTGTAACTATATTGATTTTCTATCTTTTGAGGATTTTGTTTTAGCGATGAGTTTTAATCTGGATTGAGGGTTTTCAAAAATTAAGATAATTCATTGAAATAAAAAAATATTGAAATGAAAAATCAAAGGTAAACATTTATTATTTTTTATTTTTAATTATTTTTTTATTTCTCTGTTCTGTTATCTCAAACCTGGTGCCTATCAGTTTCGGCACCCCTGATACACAACTTTCAGCTATGAGGAAATGTGAAGGATTCATTGGTTGTAAATAATCTTTTGTCAACAGACAAATGGTCATTGCTCAATGAACATCAGTGAACTCACCTCTGTTCTTCTCAAAGCTGCGCTTAGGAGTTGAACTGAGGTAGGCATGTAATGTGTGGAGTACTGCCCTCTGCTGGATAGGAAATAACATCACAACCCTGAGTCACCTGTCCCTAAATCAGGGGTCTCTGACTCTGGTCCTGGAGAGCTACTGTCCAGTAGGTTATCTATCCTACCTGCCTTCTGATGAGCCACACCTGTTCCTGGCATTTACCTGGCTCAGCAGAATCCAACGTACTGGACAGTAGTTCTCCAGGACCAGAGTTGGAGACCCCTGCCCTATAGACCTTCCTGATGTTTGTAAATAAGTAACTGAGGCACTACAGACAGAATGAACTTAACAGCCTCTCATGTTCAAGCACTTTATTTTGATACCTGTAATATAGATCATTTTCAAACTCCCTGTTGCATCCAGAGACAAACAGTAATAATACAGCATTAATGAAAACAAAAATCTGTATAGCTGTTTTTATATCTGTTTATATTCACATAGGTACAGGCCTCTGAGGTGGGTGTGGCTGCGACTGGCCAATCAGGATGGGAGGCTCCGGGTGGGTCATTTCTGGACAAAACCCCAGTCTCAAACCCATGGCTAAATCACTGGCCCAGCATGTGCCCCCTGCTCCCAGGCCTCAGAGCGGAAAACGGCCCAGTCCAGCTGGCCCCATGTCCCCCGCACGCCTATTGCTTAAGCGGCAGTAGACGCACAGCGTGGTCACGCTGCAAAATCAAACCGTATGCCACAGCAGCCTTCCTCATCGTGCCAGTGAGCTCCGCCCCCACCCCCCACCCATCTTTTCCAGAAAAAACCCAGCACAGCAGACGTAGGGAAACAGATTTTGTGTGGGCATGAGCAGGCAGAGATGCTCCGCGCATCAGCAGTCAGGCTGTTTTTCTCACGATACGGCCTGACATGTGGCCAGCTAGCCCAAATCGTTGCCCATGTATGAATCAAAATAAGTGTTCTTCAGCTTTTCTGAAGACATCACAATGTGTTTACAAATAGACAGTCCTCATAGAGCCCCCACACCATTGCCTCTTTCCACGTCTCATAAACAATGGCAGTAATGCGTCAGAGAAATTAAAAAAAAACCTTTACATTCACAGGAAAATAAATTGCTTTAAACAATACAGAAGCTTTTGGCATTTTTAGACATAATCTGCTGGTTAGACATAAGTAGTTGGCTGTGAGGATATTATCCTCCTAACAAAGTATTATATATAGATTCTGTAAGACCTCATGGCTTCATCAGTCCATGGTAAACAGCACCTCAAAGGCCCTTGACACAACCTTGGTTACCAGCCTTCAACTAATGCATAGAAGATTAATATTAAAATGCTCTTTAGCCTCCTGAGAAAGGGGGCTATCATGCAATTTAATAAACGGGGAAGGGGGAAGAAAAATAGGTAGAGAGGAGAAGAGACAGAGAGAGAGGGGCAGAGAGTTGGAGGGAAAAAGAGGGAGAGAGTGAGGAGAGAAAAACATAAGAGAATGCGGACAGAGAAGGAGAGAGGAGTGAAAGAAAGGCAGAGGGCAAGGAAGAGAGAGAGAAAGAAAAGTGGATATGGAGAGAGGAGTAAAGAGAAAGGATAGAGGGAAAGGGAGGGAGAAAGAAACAGGCAGATTTCTTAATGGAGTAAAACACTAGGATCCCATACTGTTTTTTTCCTACATTAAACATATAAAGAAAAAATTAACCAAATCAGAACAGGTCAAATATTTTTCCTCATCTGTATAGCACAGACTTCATTTTGGCATGCTAACCATTCTTTGTTTACAAGCGTTTACCCTTCCCACCACTCTTCACGCCCAAGGACACACTAGGGGTTCACTGGAAGCTGAGTATTAGATGCCAGGAAGGAGCAAAAGTTATGGAAATATCACTGTATAAGGAACAGCATTTCACAGAGTCGAACACACTGATCCACAGAAGACAACCGTTAACGAGACGATCAGAAGAATTCTGATGATTTGCATAGTGCATAAATTGCGCTTTTCTTTCAAAGTAGAAGAAGCGTACCAGTGAGATTTTTGGGAAAACCCAGGCCAGCTCTTTGTCCAAGGTGCATGTAGTACTTAGATAGGCTTATATTCCATTTTACAGGCAGCATTTGCATGACCCGTCCTACAGTGTGACACCCCCAGGGCATGATCTGCTACAGCAAATGGGGTGGCACCACGTCCCATGGCCAGAACGTTCAGGAACAGGATGTGAGGCTGTGATCTCAATACCAGTCATTCCCAGACGCTAACCAAGAACCACTGCTCTACTACCAGCGCCATACATGTTATAGTGCAATATTTACCTTACAAAGCTATTCCAGTTCTAGTGGGAATTATGCATTTACAGAGTGAAGAGCGTGGAGAATGCCTAGGTCAGCAGATGCACAACAACCTCTAGATCAGGGCCCTGGGAAGCTGATGTATGTGGAGTGTTTAGGGGTGAGCTGATTGGTTTAATCACAGCTGGGTTTTGTACTAGTCATGTTACCAACCTCTAACACAGTGGTCTCCAGTCTTTTTTGCAGAGAGCTACATTTACAAAGTAAAATATCTGGGGAGGTCAGGATGGTACATTTTGCTGACCAGAAAAGAGGGGAGAGGGATGTGTTGCAATGGATTACGAATGTCAAAGGGGCTGAAAAGGATGATAATCTCACAATCGACAGACCAACAGAACTGGGCCTTTTTATGGACTGGGTGAAACTGTGGCCTTGCTGGGTTTCTCACTGGGCAACACCTCAGTTGCTCTGTACAGGGAGGCGCTACAAGAAATTATGGACCGCACTAAAGTATTTCATGCAGGTCCTTTAACCAATCTAATCAAATCCAATCAAAACCAATCCAATTATGCCCCAAATGTTTTAGGGTTCCTGTCACTCAGAGGCCCTTGGAATGGCCCTAACTTTGTCCCCCTTCATGGTGCCCCTGCCTGTACACCATCACTAACCAGGGCTTGCAGATTTCTGGGAGAATCAAAAGCTCATAACCCACCATGAGTGGAATTGGTATGTGCCGCCAATAACCAATGGCTGCCAATCAATAAATTGCTGATGACAAAAACCCTGCCCACTGTGAATTTTGAAGCCCAGATTGCCCTGCAGTGACAATAGAGGATTCACAGTCCCGCTGAACATGTGGGCCGATGCTGTAGAAATATAAAATTCTATGGGTTCGTGCTGGTCCTGAGGCAGCATTACTGTCCATGTTGGTCTCAGGCATGTCTCCTTCGTCCTTTTTCTCCATCTGGGTCTGAGCCAGAGCCACCCCCCCCCCACCCACTAGTGTGGCTTTGGACACACTAGCCCCTGATTCAGACCCCAGCTGTGCTTTGGCAGAGAGAGCCCCTAATTAGGTATGCACTGATGGGCGGGGCTTTCCATGCCAGCTGACGTCAATAACCCATTCTGGTTCCTGTTATTCCACCTCCATGGCCTGTCCTTCCCCGTACTACTTCACCCCACCGCCCCCTGCTGGCACCCCCCAGTATCGCAGCTTAGTCCCACACCTGTCCATGGCTTCTCACACCATCTTCCTCTGCATCCATTTCCATTTCAGGGCTCCTTGCCTCATCTTCCCCACCCTTGGCCAGCCTGTCTGTACCTCACCGCCTCTGATCTCTGACTCTTCCGGGGGGAGGAAGGAGTCAGAGACACCTACTGCAGCCACACCCGGGTGGTCAGGACGGAGTGAGGGGAGCGGGGGGGCTCTGTGGGCATCACGGTCTGCGGGGGGTGAGGAAGGACAATCTGGTGTCACATTTACACACAAAAAACAGCAACAGATAAGCAGCAATTTTCCCTGAGTCACAATGTAAATGGAACTGGGGAGGCAAAGAGCCACTGGGGTGAGCAGGAAGAAGAAGCAGGAATTTGTGGCTACTGATTAAAGCCAGCTCAGCTGACTGCATGTGTTTAGCTTCCTGGATCCAGCAATATCCCAGAACTAAACGATTAAATGGCTTCAAAGAAGAATTCCGGGTCATGTTGTAAAAATCAGAAACTGCATTTCTTAAGAAGGTCCAGCTCCTCACATGTGACGCTGTCTTTATATTTTCTAAAGCTTCGCCTCGTATAAATCATTACATAATCGACAAATCGATCGGCATGTCAGCGATCTGCAAAGCACTCTCAGGATTGGTCCAAATGCGAGCCGTTTTTGTATTTAGGTAAGAACTGGACCTTCTGCCGTATTCACTCCGGTGAAGATGGAGGATCTGTTACTCTGCAGTTCACTGCCTATCGGTAGGACAGTCCTACCCCTTTAACCGCCGTGTTTTCGCCGGCTCGACTTAGTCACACTGCATGCCTAGGATGAGGAGGAGCGTTAGAAGGAAAAGGTGCAGAGTAAAAAGAATGACAAACTAACAGGAACGGTTACCAACCGCATGTTCTCTGTCCGGCCGACGACATAGAAACAGGGCTCGCCCAGTTTGGAGTTGGTCATACACAGCGACAAACTGGACAGCTCCACTGGGAGGGGGGAGGGGGGAGGGAGAGCATGCGGGATGAAAGAAAAGAGAGACGGACACCCAGAACAGGACACAGTGAGAGAAGTGAAAATGCTGTTAATACACTGGATAAGTAAAAAAAAGCCACCACAGCAAATAAGACCCCCCCAGTAAAAGGTCAAATAAAGAGGTCGAGGTGCCCAGGGGTCTTGTACGAGGTGGGAGATACGACAGCTTAAGTGACTGGCATGATGTCACCTGATCACGGGGCGCCAGATGAAACAAAGCTTACAGTTAATTCTGGGAATAAACAGCTAATTAATAGAAAGCTATTCGCGGCCCCGTCAAAGCGGCATATAAATAACTAAACAGAGCGTACAGCCTGCTCAGCTCGGGCTCCCACCGCTGGGACGGTACCATTCTGTGCCCTAACCCCCTCCCCTCACCGTAGTCAGGCACGTATCCATTTCCCTTCTTCAGCACCAGGTGGATACGGTGCCCCCCCCGGCGGATCTGCTCCACGGCCTGGCTGTGGGTCATACCTGCCGTGCTGTCGCCGTTGATCTCCACCAGCTGATCGCTGACCTGCCGGTGGCGCAGAGGAGGGCAGCAGTCTCAGCAGCGGGGACGCACACATACGCATACGCACGCGCAGGCATGCGCATATGTACGCATGCACATGCTATTTAGGGTTTTTGACTGCATTCACAGATCTTTATAAAAAATTAAAGTAAACCTGTTCCCACATCCTAAAAAGTAGCAGATTTCACTTCATTGTAGGGAAATTTGGTTCCTACCACGTGGTTAATACAAACCCACACACACAGGCACACACACACACACACCCTGAGACTCATCCATTGCGGGAGAAGGCTGCCTCTTTAGTGCTGAAAGCTTTGGCATTTCATTCCGATGTGCTTTTAATTTTAGCTGTAAAACAGCACTCTTCATCCCAGCCCCTCCCATTCATCACCACCATACCCAGTGGAAGCAAGGCAGCCATTTTCTGTCCTACCTCTTTCTGGGTAACAAATCTAGACATGAAATCATGCAACCATTTCACTCCTCTGGAGGACAGACAGACAGACAGACACACACACACACACACACACACGGCCATATACTCACACACATACAAACAGTCATATTCTCACATACTCGGTCACATACAATCAATCAGACAACCTGCCTGTCTTATTGTCTCACACAACTTGTACAGGGCTGGGGAAGGAACCACACTTAAACTCCCTTTTCAAATGAAGCCTAACCCTCCATTGAAAATGAAGGGCATATGGAAGCCTATTAGAGGTACAGGTACAACACCAGGACCCAGATCCCGGTATGTGGCTCCAACCTGAAGCTCACCTGTATCTTTTGGCTTCGAGAGGCGGAGCCTCCTTCCATGAGCCCCAGCACATAGAGACCCATGTTGTACTCGCTGCCCCCCCGCAGGCTGAATCCAAAGCCCGTGGGGCCCCGATCGAGGTCCACAGTGTAGTACTTGGAGTCCTGCTTGGTGGGGGGGGGGGGGGGGGGTTGGGAAGGTTGGGGGAGAAGGTCACCCGGGGCGGGGTGGGGGGAGAACACCAAAAGGAAAAAGGGAAGGTGG
>JABFDZ020000131.1:23945156-23960191 GCA_019775955.2 Pollimyrus isidori | reverse complement strand
AATCTTTTTTTTCTAGATTTTCCTCCTTAAAAATTGGGTGCGTCTTATATGCCGGTGCGTCTTATATGGTGAAAAATACGGTATACATCCGGGATACCAAGGCTAAGCAATCAAATCTGTGGCTGCGTCCGATTTGAGCTCAGGTCTGTCTGCAGCTGACGTTACAAGAGCATTTGGCTGCGGTTGCAGGGGTGGAGTATAAACTGACTGCAGCCAAGTCGGACAACTTCTAGTCCTCGTAGCCTGCGAGACCTGACTGCACTGCAGGAGGGTGTAGATAAATGTATACAAATATCACCTGCATGCACATTACTTCTTTTACAATAACTAACTCCCTATCTAAACTGTTATCAGTGGAAAAAATAAGCCATTGTGTATAGTGGCCTTGTGTAAAAAGACAGCTGCCAGAAAAAAGATCAAATACATGTATTTCAAGGAACCTAAGTTTTTATTGTCATGTACTGAGTAAAATGCAATTCTTACTTGAATGCCTTCTTCACAGACTGAATGATTAAACAAATAAAGCAGCACAGCATTATAGTAACTTACAATAAACAAACCAGGGAAATTAATTGAAAACCAGTCATAACTGCTTTATGTGATATTCAGGAAAAATAGCAGATAACGCCTGGGAACTGTCTCGGAAAAAAACATCAAAACAGCTGTTCTGTGCAATTTGGTTTCCCTAGGTTTCCCCTGTCTATCAGGAAATAATGTTTCCCCTAATATCCAAGCAAAGAGGTATGAGAAATGTCTGGAAATCACTCAGGTACATTATTACATGTGAATACTGTATTGTTATTAGTACTGAGACCCAGAGTTGCTGTATACCTGACTTAACAGGGAGGAACCAAATATCCTGGATGTCAGGAAATAATGTTTCTCCTAATATTTAGGCAAATACATATGTGAGATGTCTGAAAATCACTCAGGTACATTATTACATGTGAATACAGTAGATCGTCACGCATAATATAGTTTTATAAGCAATACTATAACGTTTTCATCAAGAAATATCTCTTCAGCGAATTAAATAATTTCATTTATTATCTGTAAAAACAAAAACCATCAAAAAGGCATGCAATGTTTTAAAATATATGGCTTGTATACCTCAAGAGCTTTGTAAAAAGACATGAAGACAGCAGCTAAACAGTGTACAAATAAATGCACGACAGGAGAAACATAGGGAAACAGAATTGCCTGGAACACCTGTTTGCATTGCTGTTGTGCTGTAAATGGCTGCATGAGGTCGAATGCAGCCACAGATTTGATTGCTTAGACTTGGTATCCCAGATTTTTTACGTATTTTTAACGTCGTATTTTTTTGCACGTGAATTTGGACCATCGAATTTCCAACGCATATTTCCAATATATAAATATTCAATGTTAGAATTTCAGTGGCATATTTTATTTAAATTCTGATGACACAGATTTACTTCCATATACCCCTTTATTGTTCCTAATACTCAGTCACCCATAAACTGTTGGTGGTATGGAAAGACTAAATAATAACAAAATATTAACAGCCTTGATTCCCATACCAGGAAACTGAACCTTTCCAGTGTGTCTTCTGCAGTGAACAGGAGTGGGTCTGTATTTGCTGTTAACCTCCCAGGAGAGGGGGCTGTTGTTGTACCCTTCAACTGGAATCTTGATCTTAAGATCACAATTCTTTATCATCAATATGTAGAAGTTCTGAGTCAAACTATCCGGTCAGTAACATGATTACACAGCACAAAACAAGACAATGGCACTCACAAACATTAAAGTAGATAGACAGCTATATGTACATATTTATCGAATAAATATACAGTACAGGTCAAAAGTTCTCATTCAATGTGTTCAGTGATCGCCTTCAGTGAGAATATACCAATGGTCATAAAAATAAAGAAAAAACATTGAATGAGAAGGTGTGTCCAAACTTGGCCCGTACTGTATAATTAACAGAAAAAATAGTGAAGTGCAATATGCAAAGTGTCACTCACTCTGTCCCATAAAAAATTGACTTGTGCAAGATCAAGAATCTTTAATACATAATCAGCAGAAATGCAATTCTTCTGGCAATTTGACGTTATCAAAGACAATCTGAAGACAGCTAAGATGTTGCGCCTGCATTTGGTGACTGGAGGACCTGGTTCTAATAGCTGAGCTCTGACCCTGCCATTGTAAGCCTTCCTTTCATGCAACTGGACTCCATGTAGAGCCAAAGTAGCAACTTATGGCAGCAACTTGCAGTTTTGACATCACCCATGTGATGCAGGTCCAGATGTCTGTCCCCCACCCCCCACCAAAGCCCCTGACCTTCCCCCTCCTTCCTGCATGCTAAACCCTTTGCTTTTCTGCCTGAACTGGAAGGGAGCAGGCAGCCGGCTGCTGATTGGTCGCCTCAGTGCGTGGGCGTGCCAATTTCGAAGGGGGGGTTGATCTCTGACAGAAACAGACCACACTGGGCCAAGGCGTGCTGAAGGTGTGGAGATTAATGTGGTGATGTAGGAAGGGCGAGAGAGACAGAGAGAGAGAGAGAGAGAAAGAGAGAAGTGAAGCTGGGAGGAAAAGGATGAAGGTACAGAAAGATATAGAAGATAAGAGAAAAGATAAAGAGAACTATCTGTAATACTGATTTCATATTTGAATGTTTATTGACTATACAGCTGAATACATGTAACTGATAAACATGAGGCAAGGTCAATGGAAATCTCTCAAATTGTGCTTAATGTCTGTTTTGACCGCATCGTACGATGTTTTCAATTTCGCGTTTCCCTCCTTCCTCCGCCACACCCATGTGTGAATGAAGCGCCACAGATTAGCGAGCCTGTGTTTACTGGTGCTCCTGTCACCACGCGCTAATCGAGACGTCCTTTCTGCAAGCGTGCGTGGAGCCCCCTGAGCTGGCCTGGGCTGCCTGAGCAGCAGGCCGGACACCCGGCCGCTTCGCCCGAGTGACCGGCCAGCGCACCAGTCCTCCGAAAGCGTGGAGCCACGGCCGACAGCGCCGCCCGTTTGGCTGCAGAGAGCGGAGCGAGAGGCCGAGTCACCGATCCGGCCCGGTCTTGGCTCAGCGCTGCGAGCCGCCTGCGGTTCCTGCTCTGGCACGGGCCCGAGCGCCCGCCCCCGCACCGCCATCCCGTCCAGGCGTCCCGCAGCCTCCAGCGGCTTCCCGTTTATTTATGTTCCCACAGCCGGCGCGGTGTGAAGGCAGCTCTGCCGCGCGTCAGCACCTCCTGCCATTCGGGGGCAGCCTCCGGCGGCCGTGCCGTGTTTACCGAGGGCACCGTACGCCATCTCCTGACCTTCCCCTCCCGCTCTCCGTCTCCCCCCCAGTCCCACTGCGAGGCGGTCTGCGGCGCGTGTCCACGTCCCCTCACACACACACACACAGATGGGCCGTGTGCTCAGAGGCGCGCGTACCAATCCGTCTCCCTGCCGAGCTTCTGCAGGGCACCCTGGTGCCAGTCACACCGCACTGTGAGAAATGCTGCCCTTCTCTGTCACCACTTGCATTTTACTTAGAATATCAGCAACCAATTAAGGAGAAAAATTCTGTATTTTAATACCAAATGTGTCTCTGTAGTAAATATGGGTCACCATACATAGTACCCCCAGAAATAATTATGAAACTAAAAATGAACTGTTCCACTCATGTTCTGAAAAACAGATTGACTGGTTAAACTGGTGGCTCTCCCAGTTTTCCTTGGGTTCATTTCAGGGTGTTCTGAGGGACCTCTGTACCTCCGGCCCAGCACACGCATGCAGGCCAGATAAACCGGTGACCCTGCACAGTTTTTAATGGGGGGGGGGCATCAAAGAGCCGAAATGCCTCCGGCTGATGGGACCCTCGCCGGAAACGGGCAATGAGACGGGATAGAAGATGCAACTGCTTGTGCACGACAGCAGGCCACCAGGAGAGTCGCAGGCCAGATGGAGGCGATGTTTATGAAAATGGTGGGGGGGCGGGGGGGGGAAAGTGCTGACCGTTAGTGTGGACAGTGCTGACCGCCCGGTCTCTGATTCCGCTGCTCCTCCCCTCCATGCACTATGAGCGGATCACTATTCCCTGTGCTTGCTCTCTGTTGACATTTTATACGGGATATCAGACACTTATGATCAGGCTGCAGTTTCAGGAGCCCTGAAGGTCATCCTATATACCGGCCCTGTGTATAAAGCCTCCACATTCTCACTTGCGGCGCACACAGTGCACACAAGCATGATGGCAAAGAGAGCGAGAGGGTGCAGTCATGGAGGAATCGGCCTCTTCTTGTGAGACAGAAAAGTGGAGTGAGCGGGCAAAGCAGAGACGCTGTCAGGGGGCCTGAGAGACTCTGTAATCCACCTGTTTTAGCACCACACCTAAACACCTACAGAAAACACCAAACCAGTGACGCGAATGGACAGGGGTCCCAAACTCCAGTCCAGGAGAGTTACTATCCAGTAGGTTTTCTATCCTACCTGGCTAGAGGTGACCCACACCTGTTTCTGGTATTTATCTGAGAACTAGTGTGGCTCATCAGAAGCTGGGTAGGATAGCAAACCTACTAGACGGTGTCTCCCTGGGACCGGAGTTGGAGACCCCTGGACTACAAAAGACACTTCATCCATGTTAAAGATCTTTCTGGAATCGAATCAGAGGTACCTAGCTTGGTATTCACTCCACAAGCCCAGCCAGAGTGGGGGCAGCGGGGAGACCTGTCACAAGCCAGGTCTGACCACCAGAGCTAGTATAGGTCGCAAAGCAGCCCAGTTAGGCTTAATGGAAATAGCCAGTCCTTGATGAGCAGGCAGCCACTACACTGCCAGGTCTCCCCTTAAAAAGAGAACTGGGAATGCAACTCTGGCTAGGCCGACGCCTCCCTCCATCCCTTCCTGACACACACATAAAAAAAGTGTGACCCGGTACGTAAAACAATCTAACAGTGGGCCATGATTACAAAGTGACTGTGCCCCTGTTTCTATTAATTACCGCAGGGTCCTTGGGTGAGACGTACTGTCAGGGCCAGTAAACATCCATCAGCTTCTCCTGTCAAACGATCTGACAGCCAAAGATCTCCGCTCTATCTGTCCGATGCTATTGCGTCCTCCTTCACAATCTACCACTGTCTTACTGGCCTCATAGCTCATAACCAGGCTGAGTTAAGGGCAATGTTACCATGCTTCCATCTCAGATGTGTCTGGTCTGCTCCCTATGCTCTAACTCATTAATAACTATTGATTCTTTTAGGAAAGCTTTTACACACATTACAGTTCATAAACTACTCAACTTTTTAAGCTCTTTAAGTACAGTGAGTAGCGCTGGTAGTGTAACATGAGAACTTTCAATGTAGATGGTTCTGTCACAACAGACGTCTACCAAAATCCATCGTCGGTGATAATTTAGCTCGCTAGAATGATGAAAATTCTCTTCCACCTTGTCGCTTATCTAGAATTCCGCAGCATACTTATGACTCCACCCACAACCTGGCTTTCTCACATGTGCCTTATGCATTTAGCCACTGAGAAGGGCCTGGAGGTCAGCCAATGCTCTCATACGACACACGCAGATCCCGCGCTTGCAGGGTGGAGCAGCCCCCGGTGGCCACGTTGGGTTTTACCCCACACAGCTTCACGGATTCACAGGCATCTTCCAGCTCAAAAGACTTCAAGCCCTCTCAGCATCATACATCAGAAATCTAGAAAAGAGACATCTTGTCAACATGGTGGACAACAGGGGCAGACTCAAAGATAAAAGATTAACCACTGTGGGCAGCATCGGCATCAATCTGTGGTATGAATCTATTATCTGGTCAGCAGACTGCTGATCTGTATCGCAGGGGGGCATCTCGAGTTAACGGTCCTGTGTCGTAGGTCATGGAGACCGTCTGCCGGAATAGAAGTTCGGCATTGCAGCCGTACGAGATGAGGGCCAGTTACAGGTTCAACTCCCAGAAGGAACCCTGCTCTACCCTTGAGTTTTTTTTAACCCAAATCACTCCAGTAAAACATACAGAATGGGATAAACTGCAGGATGCTTGAGTATAAGTGCCAGCTAAGCCACTATAAGTGAAAGTAAACAGACATTGTTAAATACAGCGGTATGCAGAAAGATCCTCCAGAGAGCCCGGCACCATGCACACACACACATACAGAAAGGACATGCAAGGAAATAATTGCTTAGCATTTATCTGAGTCACTTACAGATGCTCATTGACTAAGTTTGACCTTCCCCTTCGTCTTTAACTCCTCTCAGATCTGTATTAGGAGGTTTAGCGTTACCACAAAGGCAATGGAGAGTGTTGAGGAAAGACAATCTCTTTGTGGAAATAACTAAGAGGTCTATTCAAGGCAGTCTTCTCCGTAATTGAAGGATCAAAGAAGTGCTATATCTCATGCACAGAAGATGGACTGGGCATCTCAGCAGAGACTGGCAAGGGAGTACAGCAGAGCGCCAGTGAGACTTGCAATGGAGATGTGACAAGTGGGGAAAGGGCTGCAGTAACGAGAGTGGGCAGAGGTCGCTCTGTGTCAGGTTCTGCTGAGTCAAGCAGGACAGGTGAAGGTGACTCTCCCCATGCCTGCTCCCAGTCCGCCTCTAGATATCGATCTCCTTTTTCTGACTTCATAATCATATTCACAGGGTTGATTTTTCAAATCCGCACAAAGTGATGTTTATCCTTAATTTCATTGCTATGGATATGGCCATCATCAAGACGGGGCATAGGGTCTAAGAAAAATGAAGGTCAACTTGGTGAGGTGACGGGTACCGAACCAACCCATGTAAGTCGCCAAGGTCCCTGCAATCACCGCTGCAGCATCTTAGCATGAATGAAGAACAGTACTGATGCGATATCACACTGAATCGGATATGAGGACACAACCACGGGCGTCGTTAGGTCAGATCACTCGGGGCTGTATCCTCAAGTATTTTAAGCACAGTCCAGAGTATTTTAGCCCTGATGCCTATTATCCTCCTTCAAAAAAAGAAGAGTCAAACTCCCGGTAAACTTGACTTAACCCCTGATCTTTTCAATAGCTAGAAACTCCCCTGGATGTGACTAACCCTAATCCTGACCCTAAACACACCTGGTTTTGAGTGTCAGATCCATTTCCACAATTTACCCTTTTTAAAATATGGTGTATAACTGAGAAATTACTGGAAGAGTGGCAGAAGTAACTGTAAACGTAGGGAACGGCGCTAATGACGTGGGGATCGTTAGACAGATCCACCACCGCCAGAAAACGCGGTGTCTCTCAGACTTAATTAAAGATTCATAGCACCACCATAACCTTGACTCTCCCAGCCCACAGCAAAGCACAGTGTGAAACCAGGGTCAGACCATCCGTCATTTCAAAACGAGCTCCTACACACGAAGAAGGACACGCCCGGCGTGTATGATCCTAAAGGAGTAGGAGCTCATATGCGCACATGTGCACGAACGTATAGCTCCGCATCTCTGAAGTGTATGACACACATCTTATGTCTCACCACAAAGGGAAAACTGTTTTTTTTAAAAGCATTAAAATGCGCAGTCAAGCAAAACCAAACTCTTTCTGACGCTTACACTAAATTTAGATATGAAAACAAACAATATAAATTCTTATATAACGCTTGTCATATTGGAAAAATACTTATATTTAATGTAGTGAAGGAATTAAATCCTACTTCAACACTTAAAGGTACCTGGTTTAAAATAAACATTTTGTTAAATCCGTATATTAGACACTCAGAATTATAGGAAGTAATTCATTCAAAAACATGTCTGGTTCAAAATATACAATTTATATTCCAAATACAATTTCATGATTTCACGTTTATGTTAGTTTCGGAAACACTCAACTCAAGTCTACCAAGCCAATTAACCTTCACATCACAATGTAAAGTTTACAAAAAGTCAGAATAAACCCACTTTACACCCACCTCCTTGTCCCCCACCCCACACACACGAACAACGCACATTTCCAAAGCTACAATTTGCGGAACATACTGACCTGTATTGGCGCTGACAAACACACATTCTTTTCAAGCAATTTATACGCTCCAAAAAAAGGCGTTTTAACACGTCTATATACATTGACCCAAGCTAAACTGCACCTGCCCCCCAAACAGTCACTTAATTAAATTATAGACTGATGAAATTAATTGCTACTTTTGAAAAGTAAGCAATCGTTAATTTAAATATGCTATACTTGTTTATTGCTTTCTGAAACGCATAAATAAAATAATGCAAATATTAGTAAACGTTCGTAATCCGGAGGCAAGCAGCGACGCACACGTTAGACGGTGTGTTTGGGCGCTGTATGATAGGGACGCTGTACAGCTGAGCGGGGGACCAGCGATGATCTGAGAGAAAAAAAAGTGGGGGGGACGACAAATCTGCCAGCGGGTGTGTTGTGTGTTCTTCAGTTTAGAAGATGTTCAAAATGCAGGGCACACAGGAGGCGGTGCGCATGGAATGATGCACGCACGCACACACACACACACACACACACACACTGTAAAATACACATGAATACACACACACATACATAAACACACCTACTATAATAAAAACACATATACAGTAAGAGAGACGTCTACGGGCCTATATACTGTAATGTATGCATGTGTACGCGCTACATCGATATGAAATATGAAATAACAGCAGGGAAGATTATAAATGAGCAGATGAATCAGAGATTATGCATAGGACTTACCCTCATAATTTCGGTTTTCATCTGCGGCGGAGGGTCTTCGCTGAATTTTTACCTCTCTCTTTGCAATTCAGCGCGGATACGCTCGGATACCGGTATTTTGCTCAGTGTATCACTGCCGTACCGGTCTGGACCCAAAACACGACGACGGTACGAATTTAGCCGGAGGACACGGGCGCGGAATCGCCGCTGCCTCCAAAGACCGGGTTAGCCGTGCCTTTCAGCGCTTTAAACGAGCACATGTATAAATCGCGTTCCAATCTGCATCGTACAATAATCCCAGGAATAGGAAGAAGGGAAGGATGCCGAGACTAAAGAGCGACAAGGGGAGGGGGTACGAGGGAAAGGGAATAAAAAGAAAAGGAGAACCGCCCCCAGACTGAACGGATTGGGCTGAGTGCCACTTCGGCACCAGGACTGTGTTCAGAGAACCGCGTTCATGTGAATTTTCTGCTGGACTTGACGAAATTCTTCGGTTGGACGGAAGACGCATTTCACAGAGAAATGCAGCTGAGTCGGCTAAACTGCTACGGACTGAAGTGGACGCCTGACGGTGCGTTACTGCCGAGACAGGTGCGGACGGACCGACGGGACGGGACAGTGATGGCGTGGGTTTAGGTTTAGTTCATATGTAGTGTTTATTCAGCCGTGCCCTATGTGTAAGTTGCTGAAATGACTATGACAGCACTGTTTCCCCCTTTCTCCAAGGTTGACAGTGATCTGGATGTCAACCTGAATTGCTATATCTGAAATACTAATTTCAACACGACCTGGACAAATGGTTATGGAACACAGGGGGAGTTTAATGTAGTTTGTATAGTTTGTGTACGCAGAATAAATAAACCGTTATAAAATGGCAGGGCACCGCTGATGTCTGGGTGGAGCGGCTCGGATAAGGAGACACACCTCTTGTTCCTCACCACGCCGGACAGCTGGTGGCTCAAGGGCGGCTCCGCGGATAATTTGCAACATTTCTAATTAGTATTCAGACCTCTTCTGCGTCAGCCATTTGGCATCCCGTACAAGTGTTTACTCCAGCGATGACACTGTAAGACTACCTCCTTTAATATAAAGATGAAATATAACTTGCATTTAAAAGCAACAAAATTGCAAGTTGACAACCATTTATTAATAGTGCCATGGTCTTTGAGGTGTGGGACCATTTCGTTCGATTAAGGTTTGTAACAAGGTGGCATTGCCTGCATGGGTTAGACATTACAAATTAACAGCAGGAAACACGAAAGTGGGGAGGGTGTACACTGTACAGGACACCGAGCAGAGTTCCACTTTATAACTCATCCATAGCCCGGGGATTTTGAGCACTGCCAAGAGCAGGAGAGAAAAGTATACTTACTGTTTTGAATGGAGTGATGATTCACTGGGAGGCATTGTTGGGTGGGCAGAGTCTAGGAAAAGATGCATTCCACCAAGGTGAGGAGGTTGGTTTGGTTATTGACCTGAGGTTATTTCAACTGGAAAAAGAAAATAGAGTGAATAGAGCACCAAACTAAAATGGTATAGGCCTAGTAGTTGGGTGCTTATGATTTATGAGGTTGGATTTAAGTCCTAGGAAGAATCTTGCTACTTACTCGTTACTTACACTCAGCAGTCGTCACCATGAAATAGCAGCTGCATAATTACGGTCAATTTCTTACCCTGATTCGATTACAATCCAGTTTAAAAGATTTTGTGGCATGACATATTTCTGTAAAATATGCTTAGGTGCTCTTTCCATTATCTGGAATATGTATTGTGTTCTGTTTTGCATTTAACTGCACCGAAATGGAGCTTCGAGAAAAAAAGTCTGATTTGATAAGAAAGTGGACAAATCGAATTGCACTGGGGCATTGCAGCTGCAGTTTTTGGTGTGGTGGTTAATTTGATTGCAAATGAACAGCAAATGGTCCATCATTTTGCATCATTCCACATATCAGAGAAATTTTAAAATGACCAATTTCTTAATACGCATATTGCCCCTGTATCAACCGTTCAAAGGGCTCCTGTATTTACGCTGACGTTGCTGTTTCTCTGTGACTTCATGCGAAGTAATTGGAATGGGATTTTCGCACATTGTATGCTGGGAGATGTATTCTCCTAAGTATCGCATCTCGAAAATGAATGGACGCCGCCGCCGCTGAAGACTACGTGTCCCAGAAAGCTTCAGCACCGGCACTTTGTCGCAGAGCTTTCGTAAACATGGCGTCGGAGGCTGAAAAGAAACACGGTGATGGTATTGACCAAGGTATAGTCGATCCTCCTTGTCAGCAGGATGGAGAGGACAAAAAACCGGCACCCATCTCTTTTGGGTTCAGCAAGACGTCAAGCAAGTTTAAAACCAGCTCGAACCTTAACGAATCTGAGAGAGAGGAGCGGGATTACTTGACTGGGGTGGAGGAGAAAGAGCTAAAGAGGTAACAACCGCTACAATATTATATTAAACATAAATACAGCTAATATGTAGTGTAGGCGTTTAGAATCATTAATAGTACACGCCACAAGTAGCACGTTTAAATACCTGGACATTTATTTTATGGCTACTTGGCAGTGCGGTAAACCAGCTTTTCTGGCTGAGGTTTCCGTGTATTCTTCATATGAAAACGTCCTGAGTCGTTGTGTAGTAAGCGATTAAATGTAACTGAACGGCCATATAAACATGAAACAAACTTTACTGTAAAAAAAGAAAAAAAATCAGCTCTTCAGCTAAGGAAACATTCTGACATTTTTACTACGCTAGCTGTGTTTAACGACGTTTTTGCGTCAAGGCTCAAAATATGGTGTGTGACAGTGTCCGAGCATATACATGTAGTTCTGGCGGCAGACCCTTTCACGGAAATGTTCCCTAAGATGGAAAAGCGACCGTGAGAGTCTGGGTTATGTCTGAAAGTAAAACTAGGAGTAAATAGCAGTTTTGGGCACGCAGTGGACGTCCTGTAATTAGTAGCTGGGTCATTTCTTATTCCGTTGCACCCAGAGAGCCGGTGTCCCTTTGGTTTAATGTTTTATATATCCTTTAATCGCACTATTTTGTAGTCTGTAATTGCGATGCAGGAATGAAGCTCCGTCACTTTTCTGGCGACCAGCTCTTTCGTGTCTGAGATTCTTATTAAGCCGTTTACATATGGACAAAACATCCTTTCATAAAATCATAACTGTCCAGTTCACTTGACAGCAGACATCTGCCTGATCATGTAGTTGCAGTAAGGTGTCCTGCGCAAATGACAATCACTGTATAAAATGGAACAAGTAGCAGCTGTTAGTTAAGATCTGCTGTTCCTCGATGATGTCTGTCACACTCTACTCCCCAGCACCAAGCCCGTGGAGCAGAAAAAGGAGCTGGTTATTCCCCTCATTGTTAAGAATCGCTGGGTCAAGCAGGAGAAGCCCAAAAAGGAGCCATCGGGGAGTAAAGACTGTCCTCCGACCCAGGAGCAGGACTCTGTAGAATCCCAAGCCGTCAAAGAACTCGTGGAAGGTTCCTGTTGTTCATTCCTTCTGTCAGGTCTTGATTAGATATGACTTAAGTACTAATTTCAAAAATCATAATCAGTTGGAAGTTACTATTACGAAAAGAGGAAAAATTAATGGTTTCTCTGTAATGAAGCACATGCATGCATTTCCTATGTTCCTCCCACCCTGTTCCTGTTCATGTACCCACGCTACTGGGTACGTACTGACCATGACCTTGATTAATATATTTGTACATATAATACAAGCTATCACATTTTCAGAGTGTCCGTGCGACCATTTCCAGTGCTTAATATAAAGAGAAGATGTTGAAAAATTGAGTTCAGTTTTGGTGATATTTCACAAAAGTGACCCAATGGAAAATGAGGCCACTTTAATCATAGGTGAGTCTAGCAGGTGTTTGACATGATGGAGATGTTTTCACTGTTCTCCTTTGACAGAGTCCCGGAAGCAGCTGGATCAGTGGAAAAATGGTACCCAGGAAGCCCTTGACCTCACCATCCCCTTGCTGATGCAGAATCAAGTACCCCAGGGGTTCGAGGATGGGGACAGGGTGAGGGTCGACTTGCGACCTGAGTCGGTAAGTCTGGTGCAGACTAACTTGACAGACTGCCTCAGGTGCCAGCAGCAGGGATGCTGCTGACCTCCATCCCAATTCCACCAGTCAATCAGAGTTGAAATGAACTGGGAGGAGAGAAATCACTGCCCTCCTGTGCGTGTGCAGCTCAGGCTGCACTGTTCTGCTTTGCTGGAAGCATCTGGGTCCAAGGGTCAGATGCCGATCCCTCACACCTAATAAGTTCACCAGAATTGACCGTGTGCTAATTCCTGAAATAGCTTTGTCAGCTAATTTTCCCACTCCGCCCTCCACTGGGGGAAATGCGGATGTACAAGACAAATTCCCCCATCACCCCCTTTCTTCATCACGTGGTCCCAACAGCTGTTTTAAATCTCCCCTTCCTCTAGGTATGGGGGCTTAATTTCTGCCATGACTTGAGAAGATTGGTGTACTGCATCCTCATTTTATTACTCAGCTGTCAGAAGCAGTGAAGCAACATTAAATTACATCATTAATCAGCATGAAGTCATTAATTAACCTTAAATCATACTGCTTCTGGTCTGCAGTTCTGTTAATTTTTTTGTTATAAAGGTTCCTTCCAAAATCTGCTTTTTGTCATTAAAGTTCTCAAGTACCCAGGGAATCTGTTTCGCTCTTTAGACAAAAGAACCTCCATTCTGAACTCTCTGCAGTCTCTCTGAGGTTACCTGTCTTTCTTCTGAATTGTCATCAGAGAATTTTAAAGTCTGGGGATTTCTGTCAGGTCTCTGTTTCTGCTTGTCTTCTGTCAGTTAAGTAACCTTTGTTAAAACATTCCAACATTGCAAAACACTTGTTTTAAAATGGGCTTTCAGTCTATTTAAAACAACCGAGTGTCTCGTGACATTTCTGTGGCAAAGCCTTATTTAAAAAAAACAAAAAAAAAAACAAGGTCTTCCTGAGCTAACATGTAAAAAAACTGTCCCCCAAATGTTGGTGAAATGTTTGAAACAGTCAGCTATCCACGTTACTTGCTACTTCACTGTAATATGACTTATACTAACTATAAATGCTATTTAATGGTAATAGGCCGAGGAAAACCAGTTGTGCTTGCAGGCACTTTGTTGCATTTCCAGGGGAGGGGACAGGGTGTGCCTGACCATTTGCATGGGGGCTGTCAGTCCACAGATGCCGACTATGAGAGTGTGCCTGTCGAAGCATATGGCCTGGCCATGTTGAAGGGCATGGGCTGGAAGGAGAACGAGGGAATCGGCAGGACCTTCAAAAATTAAGTCAGCCCCCCCCCCCCCCCCCCACTGCCGCTGTCACAACCAGCTGCCAGCTGTCGTTCCTGGAGCCTCTCTTTCCTCCCTCTGCTTGCAGGGTTGTGAAACCCATCGAACACCAGCTCCGGCCCAAAGGCTTGGGTTTGGGGGCTGACCGTTCGGCCCTGAAAGACCTGGAGCCCATTGGCCCCCGACGGCCTCCCAAACCAGGGGAGGATCGCTCCCAGGAGGAGCTGGTTCTGGCCCCTGGAGCATCTGTGCTTCTGGAGGCAGGAGCTCACAAAGATCACTATGGAAAGGTGAGTCTGGCCCAGCGGTGTAGCTTTACTCTGACCAGGTGAGAGCCACACAAATCCCAAAGAGAGGAATCTCAGAAATGAGGCTTTGGACCCTCTGGTGGGTGGGGTTGATGTGGACCTTCAGGAACCAGCAGGAGGGGAATTAAAACAGCTGGTGATTGACAGCATCCAGCTGTCCCACCCACTGTGGGCTTTGAAGCTTCTCGCATTCAGAAGTTCTTAGAGTTTATACCACAGAGTTTCTGGTCATGTGAGTATGACACCCACTCACTCATGCCGGGACACAGGTGGAAGGCGTGGATCCTGACAACGCCCGAGTTATGGTGAAGCTGGCTATCGGCGGGAAGACCACGACTGTTAGCCAGTATAACATCCGGCTGGTTGGGAGAAAGGAATACGACAGGAATGCCAAGGACCTCAGTGAGTGAAGCCTTCTCTGGCCACTTGGGAGTTTTACATACACAGAAATATTCTGAGGGCAGTGCAAAGAATTATTGGTTCAGAGAGATAACCAATCAGATTGTAAAAGAGATGGGTCTAAGCAACTAGTAGAAGAGGTATCAAGACATCTGATTAGTTGGTTCCGTCTCCTGTAGTTACTTGAACCCACCTCCTATGCAATCTGATTGGTTCAGGGAGATAACCAATCATTTTTCCTTCTACCCTCAGAACATTTTTTTGTAAGTAAAACTCCCATGAGCTTCATCTAGGGCAGGGGTCGGGAACCTATGGCTCGCGAGCCAGGTGTGGCTCTTTCGATGATTGCATCTGGCTCGCAGATTCCGT
>JABFDZ020000131.1:23928386-23942579 GCA_019775955.2 Pollimyrus isidori | reverse complement strand
CCTTTTATGTAAAGCACCTTGAATTACCACTGTGTATGAAATGTGCTATATAAATAAACTTGCCTTGCCTTGCCTTGGTTGAACTGGTGTACAGTTGGATTCATTCTGCTTAAAAGAACCAGTAGCTCTTTGGATCATTTATTTACATACAAAAATTAACTTCTGGAGTCAAGATTAATCGTAAAACAAGCCACCACAAACAAACATAACCCCCACAGCCCAAAGTGCCCCCCCCACCCATAGCGCTCTGCATGGTTTGCAGTCGGCCTTCCCCTTCACTCTTTGGCCTTGGTCAGCTCTGCGTTGGCCCTGAGGACAGCCCCGGGGCTTGGGTACGGCCTCTGCTGGAACAGGGGTCCAGCTGCTGTGGTGTCCGCGCCTGTTTTGGCCTCATTCCTCTTAGGCAGCCCAGTGGACCAGGTTCCCCTAGAGGAGACAGGGAGAGAGAAGGATTCCAATGTGGTATCAGTCTGACTTCCTTTCAGTACCATCTATTCAATTGAAGTGTTTTCACATCTGTTGGATTATGGCCATCTTGTACTGAAATGAATGAGTTCATTCTCAAATCAATAGAGAAAGATTGTTGTGGGAATGCATGAGCAGAAGAATGTGGTTCTTCTGAGACCGCAAAGAGCAGTACCTGGGGGCATCAGAGTAGGCACTTGGATCCATCGGGTCCATCTCTTCCCTCTCTCGACCTGCCAGACATTACAACATGTGGTTTTACGATCAGCTTAGTGTGTCCTGCTGGTTTCTGATCCCAGATCAACTCTTTAACTTAGCAATGACTTAAACATACAGAAACATCATACAGAAAAACTTAAGGCCAAGAGGATGTGCTATGAAATGGGCTAACTGATTTAACAACAACTCTTGATGCTTATTTAAGTCAACTTAGTTGATAACCACTGCCACAGTACCATAAGGCTGATCATAGCAATAAAGGTACTTAACTCTAAGTATTTAAAATTTGCTTTGTACTACACCTTTCTCAGTGCCTAAACCAACAGTCCAACAAGCCTTATTTTTCCATGTACCTCTCTTGTTTTTGCTGTAGGGGGCACTGTCTTCCCTGCGCTGTAGCCTCTTTTCCCTGATTTCCTCCCTTTCTCGTTCTCTGTCTGGCTTCTCAAATTGCCTCTCCCCTCGTTCCTCACCCATCTCAGCTGGCAGAAAAAAAACAGTTCTTAATTCATTTTTAAAAAAATGCTAACAACCAAACTTTTAAAGAGTACCACTTTCAAGAGACACTTTGGTTTTTTCATTAGGCAAAAATATTCATCAAGTGCATTGACATTCTACTGCTATTTACATATCCATCTAAGGCCAGTTAGAAAGTGTACCTCTCAGCCTCTTGGAAGCCTTGGTGATGACAGCACTGGGGTCATTTGGAGAGAGCCAGGACACCAGGTCAGACTCCACATTCCAGTAATAAGGTAGGCCACTGGAGGGAGAGGGAAAAGTACAGAACAAGCACAGTCTGTATATAAGATGGTTCTCCAAGCTTGCAATCAATCAGACTGGGGGTGCACCTGCCCCTTTTGCCTAAACCATTGACACTATCTCCCTTTTGAGAGCCTGAGTGCCCATATACAGTCACTGACAATCACCAACTTAGCAAACCGGAAATTTGCTTTTTGTTTGCCAGGGGGACTTCCCATTGAACCCATTGAAGCATCTGCCCCATAAAAAGTCTCTCCACAACCCTGGATTTCAATGTTCACCCTGTCCCTCTTATGTGAACGTGCAGAACGTGAACGTGAAACTAACCCCAAGTCAACAGCATAAGTTGATGACCACCAACATAGCACCATGGTGATCATGGTTACTTCACCTGTATTTATTGACTTCTCTGTTTATGTGAAACTTACTTTGTAGTACACCCCACAGGACTCTACACAAGCAGTACAGTCAGTGCAAACAATGGCAGACTACACAGTTAAACAAGTTCCTTCAGTGTTACTTTTAATGGACCGTAAATTCTGCTAATTTTCAGGCTTTAATTTCATGCATTATTTATACCAGAGCTCTTTGAATCTGGCCCCTGGATCCAAATAATAGCCTTGTTTTCAGTTCTAACAGGCAGTTTAATAGTTCCTAATTTGGACCGGCCACAGTGGCTTCACACCCGGCTCCCTGGTAGAGGAAGGCTTGTAAAGCAGCAGTGTTCAGAACTTGAGGACAGAAATCTGAATGGCCCTGATTTACACAGTTCACTCCTACAACTGATCAGACATTGGTTAGACTAGACAGGAAACTTGGGTATTGGAAGATCATAAGATGAAAACAAAGCTACCCCGTACAGGCTGATGGTACAATCATGAGCGAAGATCACTTACCAAGCAGGATCAAATACTTTGTACCAGTTGATTGGTAAATTCTCAACTCTGGTGGCCTCGTAGTCCACGTTGTTGTCGTCATAATCTTCAGCAATGATCTCCTCTTCTGCCTCTAAAAAATAACAGTTTGATTGAAATGCAGGTGATTACGGAGATAAGGGTGCACGTACAAGTCACACCAGTGCACATGCAGGAAGGGATCACTATGGTGTCGAAGCCTAACCGTGTTCCGAGTGCTTCAGGATGCCTCTCTTGGCCAGGCGAGCTAGCAAGGCTGGCGGCAGGGGCATCTTTCCTTTGGGACAAAACCCACTCAAACACAAAGCTACTACAAACATTCTTTAAACACATTTAAACCATCAAGTGCATTGACGGTATAAAAACAGTAATTAAAAGAGAATAATTTAAACAGGCGCGAATTAGATTTTTCTGAATATGATGCTTTCCCGTTATTCCCGTAAATTAAACAGTTACATAAGGCACATCCCAGCACACTCATAGTTTAGACTGGTGTTTTTTGTAATAACGTATATTTACACCTCATCACAAAACCTCAGGCATGCATTATTTACCTTGTTACAGGGTCTGCTTGGGTGGAAGATAACGACAGTAACTATTACAAATATTTTACACGTGTGGAATATTGAATTAAATTGTCAAATTTAGGTTTTTTAAATGAAATTATTCCAAATGCTTAAACCATATATACATCACTTAGCAGATTTGCATATAGTACGCCGATCCACTGTGCATCCACATAAAACGCGTTTTGATTACGCATTCCGCATCGGTAGCCATCTCCCGACTTCGATTGGACTAAGTCATACACGTGATGCGTGTCCTAACTGCGCGCCAGCTATTTTCGTCTCTTTTTAATGACGATAATATGTGACGTGACAAACAGTATGGATGAATACGTCCGAGAACCTTGGTAAAGTAGCATATTGAAGCATTTCTTAGCGGTTCAGATGACACGATTGAAATACTCATATAACGTTTTGTCGCGTTTAGACACGGCACTTCACTAGTTTATTGTATGGTGCTATTCTTTCAGTTTTAAACGACTGGATTTGGCCGCGCTATTTTCCTGTATTTCCCCCTGATTGTTTGTTTTTCTTATTTGGGGGGGTTTGTCACTGGGATAATTGTCCACAGACTGACTATACACCGTTTACTGTTGTCTTTCGACACGAATAAAATCTTATTTAACAGTGTTGCTTTTTTGAAAAAGGTGCATTTGTTGAAGGTACATTTAAAAAGTTAAACAAAAGCCTTTTTGAACAAACAATCCGTAATGTACTGATGTTTAGACGCAGAAACGAAGCCGTCCGAAACTACATGTTCTGTCTTTGTCAAAGTTCTACAAGCATATTGGTTTAACTTCTATTTTGGTAAACAAATTACTGGTGAATTATTACATGTTAATGCCATTGATCCAGCCCATGGAGGATCGTGGATGATTGTGGCGGTGCCTTCACCATGGGCGCCATCGGCGGGGGCGTTTTCCAGGCTGTCAAGGGCTTCCGAAATGCCCCGGTGGTGAGTGTCGACCGCTTGGCCTCTGATCAGCTGGGAATTGGGACACAGCGGTAAGGTAACCATAAGGCGTTTGCGCAGGGATTGCGGCACCGACTGAGCAGCAGCGGGAACGCTGTGAGAATACGAGCACCACAGATAGGAGGTGAGACCATACAATGTATGGGTGTAAATCTGCTAGGTCATGCTTAATTCTGAGAAGTAGTTGTATCCGCTATATACCATATGAATTAAAGTGCTACTCAGTGAATGAAGAAATAAAACAATATGCATGTCACATAAGACAACCAAGTTATCTACATATTCAGCCTCTCATATCCATTACAAGTCAAAGACAGAGATCTGTCTGGAGTTTGATTAAAATATATATATATATATATATATATATATATATTTTTTTTTTTTTTCTGCCCTCCCAGGAAGCTTTGCTGTGTGGGGTGGATTGTTCTCTACCATAGACTGTGGTCTGGTTCGTTTGAGGGGCAAAGAGGACCCCTGGAACTCCATCACCAGCGGGGCCATGACAGGGGCAGTGTTGGCAGCAAGAAGTGAGACAGAATTTCTCTTGCTCATTTTCAAACCTTTTATATAGTTTCTTATTGAAGATTCTGACTTTTCCAGAGAGTAATTGCTCTGTTCCACTGCCACCAAGAGCTGAGCCAAACCCAAGCCATTCCACAAACTAATGGTTTTCCATTGTAAATGATCTGAGATGTACCTGAGCTGTACAAGTGTTGGTTGCATCACCACCATCTGATGGGTTGACATGCAGAGATATTCCATTGATCTGTGTTATGTATGGTTTTTATGAAGTGGAAAAAAGTAATATTTTATATTTTCTTCATTATTAGTAGAATCACCTGTGACAATATATTCCTGATAACATGAAACCTGAAAATTTCCAACCACCTACTTAAAAAGTACTACGGAACAGGTGAATTGAATGGATTCGTAAGGCAAATTGAAACAAGCTAATGCTAATTCTGCTAGTGTTTAATGCTAGCATAAGACAGCGAATCTCACACTTGCTAGCGGTAATTAGCACATATTAATCAATGATGTACACCGGGGGTAGCCAGTCTTATCCCCAAAGGGTTGGTTTCTATGCAGGTTTTGGGGATAACCTGTAGGTCAGCTGTTCCAACCCAGGTGTGAGGACTCTTCAGCCAATCAGTCCTCTAATTAGTAACCCAATTAGGGAGTTCAAGCGAAAACCTGCATACACTGCGGCCCTTTTGTGGATAAGATTGGCCACCCCTGATGTACACTGTGTGAATAGAAAATAATCCTGTCTTCCAATTTAACATCATTGTCACTCTCTAAACCTGACAACACCTTTACTGAGCCGACTCTTCAGCAGTGGAAAACCAAAGCGAGCTGGAACTACTTTGTTGTACAGCTCGGTGCTTGTATGCCATGAGAGATTAGAACTGTAGAACCTAGCGGCCTAAATCTGTTGTGGTTAATGCTCTTATTTTTCCCATCATTGACCAACCCTGCCTTGACCTGCTGAATCTTGAATCTCATTGCCTCCTCTTTAAAGGTGGTCCCCTACCTATGGTGGGGTCAGCCATGTTTGGTGGAATTCTACTGGCTCTAATTGAAGGGGTTGGAATCCTGCTAACCAAATACACAGCACAGCAGTTCCAGAATCGTGAGTTGGGGGTTTGGGTGCGGTAATTCCTGTTAGATGAAGCACGTGATTTCTCTGGGACGTGACTTGAAATTCTACGTGACAGCCAGTCAGTAACAGTCAGTATTGTCTTCTTTCTCTCTAGCGGGCCCCTTTATGGAGGACCCAAGTCAGCTTCCCCCAAAGGACACAACTCAGGGCTACAAAGGTTTTGGACAGTACCAGTAAGCTTGGAGCAGTTCGACTGGAGATCGAGATCAAGGGTGTGTGGTCTATTCTGATCCTCAGAGGCGTTCAGATATGTTGACAAGCCCGTGCTGAGTGAGACGAAATGTACACTCTTGCAAACCGGACGTACTCATATATTAACCCCTCCCCAAGGCCAGGCTGCAGTTCATCAATTATATGTTTCTAAATGTGTAAATATTTTTCACCAGAAACTTGGCTATTGCTTAAATACTGAACTTGAATCATTGGAAAATTTTACACCATGAAGTTGGAGTAAAGTGAAGGTTTTATGTGTATTTCAACCCCACTGAAATGGACAGAGAATTTATCCTGGGGGAAATGTCACATACGGATCTATGTAGCTGGCTCACACTTCATACCCCCTACAGGGAAAAGCATTTAACAAATATCCTAAGTGGGTTTTACTAAAGGTTTGGAGAAAGGTGAATTACACATGCTCTGTGTTGTTATAGGGTTGGTTCCTAATCCTTTGTTACCTTAGCCTACTTCTTCAAAACCAGTTCAGTCTTCTGAATCACCCAATAAATCATAGCAGGAGCCTCTCTAGGGATTGTTATAGCACTATGTATCACATCTGACCACACATTTCTTCACTTAATTGTTTTTTCTTTAGACCGATTCTCATATTTCTACCTTTATATAAAACAGGAGAATATTTTCATAATAGTTATAATTTCAAAAGGTAAAGGAGTAGGATCATTATGGGTCTGAACCTGCAACATTTAACATCCTCTTCCGTTTTGTCCACTGAAGTAGCAGTGTATTTCCAGTTTTCTTCGTGTTTCCTCCACACTGTTCAGTGTGATTTATAAAGACATTTTAGAACTATGCTTGTGGTTTGCTGTTAAAACCAGTGATACAGAGGATAGTCTATTATGAGTTTATTTATTATACACAATGCTGACCATTTGAAATGACAGCAAAGCTTCTGAAGAATAAAGCATTCTATGGTCCTTTTAGTGATGTTTGTTTTTTGGTTCATTTAAAATGTACTTGATGTACTTTAAATTCATCTGCTTTTTAACACAAAATTCAATGTATTTAGCTAGCACTGAAATTGCCATTTTGTGTAACTTTGGTGTCACTGAATTATAATGCACTACCACAATAGTGGAAGGAACATGTCCTTACTGTCAACCAAATCTACGCCTCGTTGGAGGGTGATCACGGGGCAGAAGAAAAGACATAAGCCCTCCCCCGCTTCAGCAGATTGTCTGGGTTGGGCTGGCACGGGATGTCAGTGATACCAATCTTGGTATTACTTTGTATTGGAGATCAAAAAGTGTGAGGGGTAACATTCATCTCTACACCCGAGGCGATGTAATGAGGCTCAGAGGTTGTGATGCTGACAGAGCCAGGCAATGTTGCAGGCACCATAGGTGGCCTCATAGAGTTCCAAACTGCTGGATGGTGCCAACTTGCCAGCCAATTTCCCTTTGCCTCAGACAGGGGGTGCCGGTGTTGATGCTCTCCTAGGGCACCCCATCAGCTAGAACTGGCCCTGGACGCTAATAAGGTCACAAGGGACCACATATTGGACCCAAAGATACCACTAATAAGGACTCATCAATGTGGACATATTAACAAGGCAGTAAACTCTACTGTGGTTTCTCGTTACTCATTTATGTGTGAAAGAAGGAGACGGAAAGCCACCCGGACCATCCATCCATCAATCTATCTATCTTCCAACCACTTATCCTGGTCAGGGTTCCACTGATCTCTACTGCTCTCAAAACAATCGGGATCAGGGGAATTTATTAGGAACACAGAAGGGTGCTAAACATACAAAACAGCAAATAGGATGGAATGTCAATCAACACCTGCTGTCAAAACAAGGAAACAACAGACAAGGCAGGGACTGTGCTTTAAAACTTCATCCCACCTCTGGAAGTGTCTTACCTAATTTAACTGCACAGCCTCACACAATCACTTTTTCATACACACCTGTAAATATTTGCTGCCATTGAATGGAGCAGACTGGCACAGCGGAAGCATGCTGGGCCCATAACCCAGAGGTCGATGGATTGAAAAAGGGGTGGCATGGTGGTGCAGTGGTTAGCACTGTTGCCTCACACCTCTGCGACCCGGGTTCGAGTCTCCGCCTGGGCTTACTGTGTGTGGAGTTTGCATGTTCTCCCCATGTCGTTGTGGGGTTTCCTCTGGGTACTCCGGTTTCCCCCCACAGTCCAAAAACATGCTGAGGCTGATAGGAGTTGCCAAATTGACCGTAGGTGTGCATGTGTGAGTGTGCCCTGCGACGGGCTGGCCCCCCATCCAGGGTTGTTCCCTGCCTCTTCCAGGATAGGCTCCGGACCCCCCGCGACCCAGTAAGGATAAGCGGTTTGGAAAATGGATGAATGAATTGACTGAAAATCCTTAATTCCTACAGGAAAAGGTTTAAATCACCTTAAAAGTTATTTTTAATAACTACAGGTATTTAATGTTTTGTAGCTGAAAACACAACATTTACAGCGAGGTCATATTATCAAACCATGCGCTTCCAGCAAGAGCATAGATTACGTTTGCGGGGCAGGAACGTGTCCCTGCTAATGCTTGTGGAAGTACTGTGTGTGTTTAGGGGGCGGGGCCGATTTGTTCCTTTTCAGTGTTGAGACCAAACCTATGCTCTTGGCTGCTATGATACTGTAATAAACCTACAATAGCGTCGGAGGCCACAAGAGGAGAATAGACCACCACAACACGCCCACTGCAAATATAAAGAATTTTATTCAGTACAATTCATGCAGCGACCCATCAGATCAGGTCTCGGTTCCCAAAAGGTTCAGCCCCGCCGTCTCCCCGCAACCAACCAACCATACGTGGGTGAGCCTACATTACCACTCAGTGGATCCCACAGCACACAACATCCCTGTTAGGGCACGGCACACGGGTAGCACGGCAATATCCAGTGATCCCCACACTTCGGGCACAGGCTGACGTGACGGAACCAGTCCCACCTCAATCGTCCGGCCCCGATCCCTAGCGGGCTGCGCTGCATACTTTAAAAGACACAAAACAAACATGCAACAATAAAGACCTAATAAAAACATAACGCCCCCCCCCCCTCCCCCCGGGGAAGGAACGGCATACGAGCGGCATCTCCCTCCCAGCATCAACGAGGTCTGTCCTAGCCAGCAACGCGAACCCGGTCTGCTCTCTTCCCCTCTCTTAAACCCACCTGCCCCACAACCCAGGTGTAGTCACTTAACCTTCCATGCCACTGCCTCCCCCCTCCACAACACACACCCCCCCACACATCCCATTATTACAATACTCTCTCAAGGTAGGACAAAACAACAGATATGGCTGTAAATTTACGCTATTGATAATAAAATATTTCAGGCAGGAAAAATCTACCTGTAAATGATAAAAATCACTTGATTGGAGCTATAGAAATGTTAAATTAAAGACGATGCCTTTTTTGGCGGCGGGAGAGTTGGCTAGCCAATCCTTCTCGGCAATATAAATTCGCTAGAATTACGTACTTCTGTTTATGGTCCTGTTTACACTTTGTTTTCAAATGCATCTAGGAGGATCGGATCGCAAGTGGACAACGCTAAATACTCTAAATACTTGGTGGTGTAAACGACCACCAAGACTTACAGTCATCCGATCGCTTGCCGAGGCGGTCTACGAGGCATTCAAGCACTTTTGCAGTTTAAACGCTAACGCGTCTTAAGGCGTACGTCCCCGACATGGCCAGTACCGAAACGGCAATGTATCTGGGTTATCTACTTATAATCCGATCGCCCAAGACGCATTTAAAAGCAAGTGCAAGTGGCCAAAGTTTCCATTCCAGATGTCGGTAGAGACTGGGAGTCGTCCCAACTACCTCGGTAATCCGTGATTTGTAAAATCGATGATTTGCCAAAGCACTCCGAAATAGGGTCTGGAACCTGAGGTTGCCAACTCTCACGCATCTGGCGTTACACTCATCTTCTCTGTATTTCACGCTCACGTAACAAATCTTACGACAAATCTGTATTACATCATTATAAACTTAAATTTAGCTATATCAAAATACCTACCTACAGACAATTTACAAGGTAATAAAACTCCTACATACATGTAATGCGCGGGTTGACTTGTCTCGAATTGAAAATATCACGCCAGCCAGCGTGGCCACTCTGAGAACCACCTATGGTTAAACCCCATGTTTAAATTAAACAATTCTAAACAAAAATGGATTTTTTGGAAAACTGCTCAACAACCACCCTCTTTTAAATTACCGCTTTTACATCGGTTTTTGCTTCATCCTGCCGCTCTACCTGACAGTGATCGCTGGCACTGACTGGATCGCGCGTCTTCAGGGCGGAGCCCGAAATGCATCTTGGGAATCCGAGTCCGCGTCCACCTCAGTCTTGCGGAGGTTCCACGATGGCAGACGTTCAGCCTCCGCCCCTGCGATCCATGGATGATTTTATCCTGAGCTCGGCGAGGTTCGCTGTGCCCGATGTGCGCGACCTGGAGCGACTGAACAACCGCATAATCAACAACCTGCTTTACTACCAGTCCAATTATTTCCTGTCGGTGCTGATTTTCCTGGGCATAGTCGGGTAAGGGGTGTCGGTTCCCGTGGTCCTTCATGCTGTCATTGTATCCCCCTGGAAAACACGACATATTTAGAAATTTTATTTAGCCGATTTATAATCCGACCTCTTATACTGTGTGCAAACCTGTATATACCTGCGTACAGTGTATGTGTACAACTGTTACGGTGTGTATGTGCATTGTTAGGCGTCTCTCAGACTGCTACCTGGGTGATGGTCTGTGTACATCGGGAGTATAATAAGGTTAAATTTACTCTTCCTTTCACGCCAGATCTAGAAACGGACGTTACTTTAAGTTATTTTGAACGTGAGTATGTGACTGAGTAGAACAGGAAGAGAAATTTAATTGTGGTTCACCTGGTATTAATATAGTTTTGTCTCATTGGTTGCAGTACTATTAAATTGCTCAGATGAGTCTATATTTGCACTTAGTTTTTCAAGTGTGTTTTATTGCATTGAACACCTGCTTGGCAAAACTTTTATTTTTATGTTAAATTTTGGGGTAAAAAGACATCCAGTTTACTTGAAATCTCTGTTTTCATTGTCAAAGTTTACTCAACCTACCTGTCCCTTTGCTAACTATGTACTTTAGTGTTTCCCAACCTGGTCCTTGGGGACCTTGAGGCATTCCATGTTTTTGCACCCTCCCAGCACCTTGTGGGCTCTCTGGGGGGGTGCATGAGAACTGGATTGGGAAACACTCATGTGGTTGATTACAGGTTAACGGCTGGTGACTTCATGATGTCCGTCCTTGCAGATACGTACAGCCCCTGCAGTTGTTTTTGGGTGCCACCGTGGTGACGCTGGCCTTCCTGGGGTTTGTTTGGGCGGCGGAGAATCAGGCCAGCATCAGGCGCTTCCGGCGCACCCATCCCTCTCTCTCGCTGTCGGCCATCTTGGGGGCCAGCTACCTGTTCCTGTCAGTGCTGGGTGGCGTGGCTGTCTTCCTCTTCGGCATCGCCTTTCCCATACTGCGTCAGTTCTGCACAATTCTTCAGCCAACTTGTTTGCCTTTTCTTTAATGCCTGTCTAGGGTCCCACTTTGCTGGCCTGTCTTAGTGTCCCACTGTACGGTCTGTGTCCTATTATGGTTCCTCACTCTCCTCTCTGTGTCCCACTACTTGGTATCAGTGTCATCTTTTGGTTCCTCGCTGTCCCTGTCCCCTGTGCCAGTGTGCTGTCTTACTGTACCACTGTCCATTCTCCTCTAAGACCAACTTCCTCCATCTCTGTGAGACCATAGTTGTGAATATTGCTAGAATCAGTTCAGTTTTTGTGTACAAAAAATGATTTTCTTCCCCCTCCATATCCCAATAATTTGCACTTCCCTGTATGACTTTCACATGAACTTCACACAGCTACATATATATATAACTCCCTTCCCACCCCATTGTCTCACCAGTGGTCTTGATCCATGCTGCAACACGACTGCGGAGCCTGAAGAACAAGTTAGAGAAAAAGCTGGAGAGCATCGGGCTGAAGAGGACCCCTATGGGTCTACTGCTGGAGGCCCTGGGACAGGAGCAGGAGGCGGGATCATAAGACGCAGACGCACTTCAGGGGACCAGGGGCAGCAGCTGGAGTCAGCTGTGGATTCCTCGTGGTACAGTTCAGTGCCGTAAGGAAAAGACTGAGTGCTGTCCTCACCACTCTGGGGCGCTCTCCTGGCCTGTCATTGTCTGATGCTAAATCGCTTCGATTGCTCCAATATTCCAGGTTTTATTAATCATTCCTTCACTCATGGGGCCAGCGTGACACTTTAAAGCACTTAAGCATATTGGGAAAACTGTTTATTTATTGAAGTCAAACTGGAATTATTCAGTGAGGAATTTAACCTAGGGACTGCCCTTTGTATGTCTATTCAAGGTAAAAATTTGCATAGAGATTGGTGTTATAGGCAATATTGTCTTTAGTATTAATGAATATGCACATACTTTGATTCGAGACCATTTTCCATAACACCATAAGGATAGTTCATGTATATGAAAATGTAATGAAATCATGCCTGACACTACATACAGCTAATTATCTTGTGGTTATTAAGAAGAAACTCAGATTATTGACAGACATATAAAAATCTAGCTGTTATTTGTCCTGTTTGAACACCATTGGTGTAAAGTCGTTAAATAGAATATCAATGCTAATTGAAGTCCTCATTGCTTTCTTTGTGAAAGACAATATTGGCCTGAGAAAATGTGATTCATTCTGATTGCGAATCAGAAGATTCCTGGGCCTTTGCCTGTGCCATCTGTTGAACCTCTAAGTCTGGCCACCTGGTAAACACGTGCCTTTAGCTTTTAGCCAGAATCTCAGATTACACATTACTAAAAGGTGTGAGATTCAGAAATTTCAAAATGAAGGTATTTAGTAGTATTGTCATACCATACTGCACCCATAGAGTTCCTTCATAGAAGCTCTTGACCAGAAATTAGGTTAGATTTTTAGAGTTTACAAGGCAGGAAATGCCTGCACATCTAAAACATCTTATGGGCTGTGAGACCTTGATAGCCTTTATGTCTGCATGGTAATGAACAATGTTTCTGTGTTTCTTGGTATTTTAGGAAACATAAGTGTCTATTTCAAATGCTTGTCATGCATCATATCCCAAGCCATCATTTCCGACTCGTGAGGCCAAACTGTATTCTTCCTGGTTTTATATTTGTGCTTGTGTGTATATATATATATAATATACACACACAAACAGTTTTAAAGCTAATTCAGCTGGAAAGGTCACACGTATCTTTAATAAACACTAAATGTGGTGGACTTGAAAAACATGAATGTTCTCTGGATGCTCATTAGCTAACTGACCACAAAATTTTTAAAAGTGTCTTCTGTATATGTACACATTTTACATTCATACATTACATTTTTACAAATCATGACTGTAAAGTATTTCCATAAATAATCTTTTGAAATGGGAAGATTTGCATTAAATCATACTGTTGTGTAACTCTGTGCTCACACTAGGCCAAGAGAAAAGTATTTCGTCTTCTGAGCTCTGGAGCTCTTCAGCTGCAGGCTGTACCGTGGTACTCTGTACTCATTCACTGTACCATGATACTCTGTACTCATTCACTGTACCGTGGTACTCTGTACTCATTCACTGTACCGCGGTGCTCTGTACTCATTCACTGCACCGCTGCTCCGTCTCAGTCCATCCAGTAGTACGACTTGCTTTCTTTCCATTAGCTTTACCTTTGCTGGACTCCAGTTGATCGTCTTAGGTTCTCGTCATTGGGCGTCCATTGATGTTACTGTGCTGTGCTCAGAACAATTCTGAATGAAGTACTAAGGCAAGGCCCGGTCCGGATAGTCTGGAGTGCCATGGGTCTTGTTGTACTTTTTGCCATGAAGAAGCTGTTTGAAGCTTCAGTGCTCGAAATGGGGAAAACTGGGGCCAATAATCCCCTGGTTATTCGGTACCAGGTCCCGGTACTCCCTTTGTTATTCAGTACCAGGTGCCGGTACTCCCCTGGTTATTCGGTACCAGGTGTGGGTACTCCCTTTGTTATTTAGTACCAGGTGCCGGTACTCCCCTGGTTATTCGGTACCAGGTGTGGGTACTCCCTTTGTTATTTAGTACCAGGTGCCGGTACTCCCCTGGTTATTTGGTACCAGGTGTGGGTACTCCCTTTGTTATTCAGTACCAGGTGCCGGTACTCCCCTTGTTATTCAGTGCCAGGTGCCGGTACTCCCCTTGTTATTCAGTAACAGGTGCCGGTACTCCATTTGTTATTCAGTGCCAGGTGCCGGTACTCCATTTGTTATTCAGTGCCAGGTGCCGGTACTCCCCTGGTTATTCGGTACCAGGTGCCGGTACTCCCCTGGTTATTCGGTACCAGGTGCCGGTACTCCCCTGGTTATTCGGTACCAGGTGCCGGTA
>JABFDZ020000131.1:23892129-23905681 GCA_019775955.2 Pollimyrus isidori | reverse complement strand
CGGGGCATGGTGCGGTAAAGGGGGAGTGGCGGGGCAGGGTGCAGTAAAGGGTGAGAGACGGGGCAAGGTGCGGTAAAGGCGGAGGGGTGGGGCAGGGTGCGGTAATGGGGGAGGGGCGGGGCAAGGTGCGGTAAAGGCGGAGGGATGGGGCAGGGTGCGGTAATGGGGGAGGCACGGGGCAAGGTGCGGTAAAGGCGGAGGGGTGGGGCAGGGTGCGGTAATGGGGGATGGGTGTGGCAGGGTGTGGTAACGGCGGAGGGGCAGGGCACGGTACAGGGAGAGGAGAAATAGCTGCAATGGTGGCCCTATAAGTATAATTTTAAAGCAACATAAACTATATTGATATAAAACATATCTGATATTTATTTTGAAAATATATTGCCTAGCCTTATTTTACAGGGACCATTTTATTGGATTATGTCATTATAAATTGAACTGTTGAAATCATTTCGTTATGATGTTCAGCATTGGTTATGCATGCAAACGTGGCATTTCGTAGCACTTAGCAGGTGCTTATATTACAATTACGTCTGTCCCTGTGTCCCATAGAACGTGGTCCAGTGTGTATTCGTGGCCATTAGGACCATTGGGAATATCCTGATTGTGACCACGCTGCTGCTCTTCATGTTTGCCTGCATTGGAGTGCAGCTCTTTAAGGTAGGCCCATCAGTGTGTAAGATTTCAGAATGCTTTGTACTGCATTATAAAGGCATTTATAGTGCATTATAGATGTGAGCTTCATAAAGCATTCATAATGCATAATAAACATGGTGTGGTATGCCTTAATAAATGGGCCATGTTTATAATGCTTTACGAATTCATTATAATGTAATATGAATGTATTAATAGATTCTGAAAGACATGGCATCCACAAAAAGTGTTACCCTTTGTGCTGTTTTTCCTGGTTCAGGGAAAGTTCTACGCCTGCACTGATGAAGCCAAGCACACACCAGAAGAATGCAAGTAAGAAGCATGTCAGATGAGGGCACCCCGATCCTCCACCTTCTTCTTCTGGAGTGACTGCATGTCCTCACTGTGGCCTCCATAGCTCCTCCATTATCCCGGGGATTCCAGAAACCCATCCTGTTCACGATTACCAGCACGTTTCCTGGGCAGAGGGATGCCGATTGGTGATGTGACATGGGTGTCTCTGGGATGTCCTGCAGGGGGACATTCGTGGTGTACAAGGACGGGGACGTAAACCACCCCATGGTGAGGGAGAGGGTCTGGTACAATAACGAGTTCAATTTTGACAACGTGCCTCAGGGGATGATGGCCCTGTTCACCGTGTCAACCTTCGAGGGCTGGCCTGCGTGAGTGTCCCTAAGTAGAGGCATTTCAGCTGTTTGGTGTCCTTTTGCCATCTGTTTCTGAGGTTTACTTGGGAGGTTAGATGCTGTTACTCTTGTGAAAGTGAATGCAAACATAAACTTACGAGTGTGAATCTCTCAGGAGGCGTCAGAGATCCTGCAGCGTCCCTGTCCATAAAATGTCCTTCTCCGTCATTCTTTCTCCTGTCACCTTTAGCCTTTTGTACAAAGCCATTGATGCCAATGCTGAGAATCAAGGTCCCATCTACAACTACCGTGTGGAGATCTCCATTTTCTTCATCATCTACATCATCATCATCGCCTTCTTCATGATGAACATCTTCGTGGGCTTCGTCATCATCACATTCCGTGAACAAGGCGAGGCCGAGTATAAGAACTGCGAGTTGAACAAGAACCAGGTCAGCAGCAATAAACACACACACACACAGGGTCTGAGACATGGCCTGTTCTGCGCCAAACTTAAGAACGAGCACACGCAATAGGAGTATGTGTGTCAAACCAGTCTAAACACTGTGAGCTTGGCCTTCACAAGCTGCCAGCCATATGCTACTGTGACACAGGATGTTCTTGCAGTGGAAATGCATTAGCTGGGTCAGAATTAGCAGGTGGTACGGTTAGGCAGAATAGCCACATTTCTATTGGGCCCCTCAGCAAAGCCCTTAGCCTCCCCCAAACTGCTTCTGGGATCCAGATAAATCGCCTGACCCCATGCTCATTCCCCCAAGGCTCCCTCCCAACTATATGTATGTCTCAGAGGAGAATATATAAAAAGAAGCATTTTGTTGTACTAGTGCAAATAGCAAAAATAGCATCATATATTCTTGAATACAATATGGATAATTGAGTTTGTTACACAACAGTATTACATTTATAACGTTTAGCCTTCAGACATATCTTGGCTTGTTCTATGCAGGGATTGAACAGCTAAAATCTGACTCCTTTTCTCATATCTTCGTTTACCTATAAACTGCTACTAACACACCACTTTTGTGGGAATGAACACGACCGCTTTTCTTTCCCCACTGTCCTTCCATCATTCCCAGAGGCAGTGTGTATACTACGCATTGAAGGCCCAACCTTGGAGACTCTACATCCCCAAGAATCCAACACAGCTGAAGTTCTGGACAATCATCAACTCCACTGTCTTTGAGTACATCATGTTTGTCCTGATCCTGCTCAACACGGTGACACTGGCTGTACAGGTACCAAGCATCCCCAATGTCCCCTGCTCCCGGCCATGTCGCTGACCCATAGGTCATTGTGCCTCTGTCTCCACGTTCCACAGCATTATGATCAGTCCAAGCTTTTCAGTTCTGTCATGGACATGCTCAATATCGTCTTCACTTGTCTCTTCACTGTGGAGATGGTGCTCAAGCTTCTGGCTTTGCACTTCAGGGTAAGTTCCCCTTTAGCTGCTTCTAACCTCTCTGTCTACATTACTGCATTGAATATTTATTTATCCCTGGTGTACCTGTGAGTGTCTTAAGATTATAAAGCTGGTTTCTGGCATCTGTGCCAATCTGTGGCTCTCTAACGCTGATGACCATGTGTATAGCACTACTTTATGGATGCCTGGAACTCTTTCGACGCTCTGATCGTGGTGGGCAGTGTTCTGGACATCCTGCTGTCGGAGCTGAGTGTGAGTGGGTCTCCTTCACTTGGCCATGTCACCCTCAACAGCCTCATTCACAATCAGCCCTGTATTAAAGTGCTACTGCACAGACCCTTCGAAAATCATACTTTAAAATCTCTTGGTTACTGCTGTGCCTGCAATATTACACTGAAAATATTATACGATGAACCAATGTAATGAATATTATGTCCGATCAATAAAAATAATTGTAAAAATTCAATAAAATTTACATTGTAAGTGTATTTTACTTACATAGTCCTTTTCCTTTACGCTGTTTTTAATGGGTATTTTAATAACTAGCAATTGAATTAGGATTATTGTTGAAAGTATCCCTGATTTTATTTGCTATTTACTTATCCTCATTACGTTGAAATAAACACCTCCTTGGAATTGTTCTGTTTTGTTTTACATTGTTGTCTTGTTTCCTTTCCCCTGCTGTTCTTTTCCTCTCGTCTCCCAGACCGGACACTCTGCAGAGGTGAGGGGAGACACCTGACCTTTGCTCCTTGCCCAACAATGCCAACATTTTGTTTGGTGCCCTTGCACCAATCTCATCCCTCCTCTTTCTCACTCCGCCCCCTACCCAGGGCTCAGAGGAAAGCTCCAGGGTGTCCATCACTTTCTTCCGCCTTTTCCGAGTGATGCGATTGGTCAAGCTGCTAAACAAGGGGGAGGGCATCCGCACTCTGCTCTGGACCTTCGTCAAGTCCCTCCAGGTCGGCTTTCAGTCTACAGCACCACAGTAATGACCTGTCTGATCTTTGGCAGTATGGAGCACTGCAATGCTCTTATGACTAGAATAGTGCAGTTACAGAAGGGTAATCCCCAGCACAGTGCAAACAGCTGAACAAAAAAGAAACTTGTAAATGACTAATATGTGCAAGGGGAACAAAAAAACACATCATGTTGCAATAGTTTATTTTTATTCCGAAATGTGATCATTAGTATAACATTGTTTTTCTGTGGGCTAATTAGATCAGAGTGGGGTAGCACGGTGGTTTGCATTGTTGCCTCACACCTCTAGGACCAGGATTCAAGTCATCTCCCTGACTCCATGTTTGTGGAGTTTACATGTTCTTTGTGGGGTTTTCTCTGGATATTTTGCTGAGGTTAAAACATGCTGAGGTTAACTGGAGTTTGTCTGTCAAATTGTCAAATTGTCTGTGAGTGTGCTCTGTGACGGGTCTGTGCCCCATCCTGGGTTGTTCTCTGTCTTGTGCCCATAAGCTCTGGACACCCCTCCCCCTGAATAGGACAAGTGGTTACAGAAAATTGATGGATTAATCAGAGCATGTCTGTTACTCCTTTTAAACTGAAGAATATAAAAAATATCCCAGATTTACATGGCCTATTAGTCTATATCACTCATTAGACCCAGGGTGGGTAATCCTATCCACAAATGGTTATTGTGTTTGTAGGTTTTTAGAATAACCTTTAGGTCAGCTGTTCAAACCCAGGTGTGAGGACTCTTGAGCCAATCAGTCCTCTAATTAGTAATGTAATTAGGGAGTTGCAGCAAAACCCTGCATACGCACCAGCCCTTTCTGGATAAGATTGTCCACCCTTGCACTAAAGTGCAATACTGGTAAACCATAGCCCTGAGTTTGTCTCCACTGCACCAGGGTGCGCCCCATCCAATCTGTGTACTTCCATCATACTCTATGTGATCACGCTGTCTGTACTGTGTGTCCCGCAAGGCTCTGCCCTACGTTGGCCTCCTCATCGCCATGATCTTCTTCATCTATGCTGTCATCGGCATGCAGGTGCATCCTCATAGGCACGTGAAGGTTGTAAAATTTGGTGCACAATCAACACTGACAAGACTGTACAGGTCTCTACATTAAGTCGTTTCTGTAAACTGTTGAAGTCGTTTTGACCTCCATGGTAGACAATGTATCTTTTTACATATTTGAACCCTGTATAAAATATATCTATGTGGACCCAAGAATGTAATGTAATTTGCTGTAAGGAACTTCTCGTAGGCTTTCTGAAGATCAATACTCGGCTCTGAGAATTTCCCACCTCTAAATCCCCTTCCAATGATTTCCGAACATCTCCAGTGATTTCTTGTCCAAACCCCCACTATGCTCCAGACTTTTGGGAAAATAGCTCTGCAGGACAATACCAGCATCAACCGGAACAACAACTTCCAGACATTCCCACAGGCGGTGCTGCTACTCTTCAGGTGAGCAGACACGTGTGTGTCCGGCTCGTTCTTTGCGTGTTGTGGTGGTTTAAGCATAGCTGCCCCTCTGGACCATCACAGGTGTGCAACTGGAGAGGCCTGGCAGGAGATCATGCTGGCCGCCCTCCCGGGAAAGCTGTGTGACCCTGAGTCAGACTGTGAGCCGGGCGAGGAGTACACATGCGGCAGCAATCTGGCCATCGTCTACTTCATTAGCTTCTTCATGCTCTGCGCCTTCCTGGTGAGGCAGGGCAGCACACGGGCACGCCCCTGTGGGGAGACCGGCTCTGTTCAAGCCCTGCTCCTTTTAACTTGTCTTCTTTTCTTTCTCCCAGATTATTAACCTCTTTATCGCCGTTATCATGGACAACTTTGACTATCTGACACGCGATTGGTCCATTCTTGGCCCCCATCACCTCGATGAGTTCAAAAGACTGTGGTCTGAGTATGACCCTGAGGCCAGGTCAGTTCCGTCCCTCCCCATCCTCAGTCTTACTCTCTCACTTTCAGCCTCTCCCTGTCTCTCTGTCTCTGTTTCTCCCCCTCCTTCTTTCTTTCTCCTCCTGTTTCACTCCCTCCCTCCCCTCCAGTATTTCTACTCTCTCATCCTCTCTCCCTCCCCCTCTCTACCTCCTCTCCTGTCTCTTGCTTGTTCTCCTTCTCTCCCTAATCTCTTTCTCCCCACTCAGCTTCTGACGTTCTTTAGCTCTGCCTCTTACCGTTTTCACGCTGTCAGTCGTTCTTTGCTCAGCCGCGGTCTTGTGTTGCAGTGGCCGCATTAAGCATCTGGACCTGGTGACGCTGCTTCGCAGGATTCAGCCTCCGCTGGGCTTTGGGAAGTTGTGTCCTCATCGAGTCGCCTGCAAGGTACCGCCACACACTGTCCTTGCAGAAATTCCTGTGCCCTTGCTTCTGTCTGTGCTGTTTGATGGCTGAGCTTCTATATAATACACACTGTGCTTTCTCTCTTGCTGTGGGTTTTCTGTTATCCCTTTCTCATTGGCCACACCCACTCCATGCCCATAACAGAGACTGGTGGCCATGAACATGCCACTGAGAGGCGATGGTATGGTGACCTTCAACGCCACTCTGTTCGCCCTGGTCAGGACGGCACTAAAGATCCGCACAGATGGTCAGTCATATGCCCTCATAGGGAGGTTCAGCAGCCAGAGGCACCACCCAGAGCTCAAAATGTCATTTGGGATAGATATGGTGGAGGATGTTTCAGTTCTGCCCCCTACAGGCAGCATGATGCAGTGCTCTTTCAGAACTGGGCATTCCCTAACATAAGAAGTAAATTCTAACACCCAGATATTTACACATCTTTTTCTCTACAACTGCACCTCCACCCATAGGTCCCCCAGAGGTAGACAATGAAGAGTTAAGGCTCATCATTAAGAAAATCTGGAAACATACAAAGCCCAAACTTCTGGATGAAGTCCTTCCAGCCAGAGAGGGTATGGCTGATACAATTCCATAGTCAAGGGTACAACAGAAGCCATATTCTTCATACCCTTCATATGTGGGTGTTGATGAAAAGTGTCCATCTGGTTAATTCAGAGGGAGACATAACACTGGGAAAGTTCTACGCCAGCTTTGTAATCCAGGACTACTTCAGAAAATACCGGAAGAGAAAGAATAACCGAAAGAAGAAAAAGGACAAGTCCTCTGCCCTGCAGGTTTGGATGTTGGCATTGCTTTGCAAACCACAGTGAGCAGATGCTACTCACAGTATGTGTTTAGACAGCTACTTCATTCACAGGCTGGCTTACGTACCCTGCAAGACCTGGGCCCTGAGATGCGGTTGGCCATGTCATGTGACCTGGAGGGGGAAGAGGAGGAAATAGGAGAGACGGGGGATTTGAGGGAGGACGAGGACTTCTACAGGGTGGGTGTGGTTGAGCAAGGAACTCTCTTCATTCTCAGCTTCGATGTTGCAACCCTAATGATCACTTGACATCATTCCGGCCCCACAGAGTGATGATGCATACAAGAAGGACATGGAGCTTCCTCCCAAAGAAAATTTTCTCCCCGAGACACCAGACCTCCACGACACATGTGTGTCGGCCCAGGAGGAGGAGCTGGAGGAGGTCGTCACCATTGAGGAGGCAGCCGACGAGCCTCTAGAAGAGGATGGGGAGCTGGAGGGGGACCTGGAGGAAGTAGAAGCTGAGCCCCCCCCTCAGTTAATCCAGGAGGAGCGATTAAGAAATGAGGAGGTGATAGTCCAGCAGCCCAAATTCACCAGCAGGTAACATCTGGAGCGGATATATCTGCATGTGTGTGGAATTTGAGCCCCTATCTGTCTTGATTTATTGCTCACTTATTTGAGCTTCTCCCATCTCTGTGCCCTGCACCTGCTGTTATTCCTGCTTCTCCTCATACCCAATCCCACCCCCATCCCCCCATCCCAAGCAGCAGGTACAGCCCTGTGTCCCAGCGGGAATACGCCCCCGAGGTTGGCGAGGAGAGCAGCTCAGGTGTGCAGGGCTACTACACCTGGGAGGGGGACAGGGAGAGCACTGCGTCCCGGGAAAGGTGTGGGCATGCCGCGTTTGTAAAGGAGAGTCTGTTGGGTTACATTAGCTCGTGTTGCGGTATAGCAACTACATTCCGTAAAATGCCCCTCCCAGGCCCTGGTACCCCGAAGCCCCCCCGCTATACCGTGGGCACCATGAACACATCTATGATGCACAGTCTGCCAACCATGTGGCCTACAGAGCCCCCTACAGCAACGGGGAGGCACAGAGATGGGGGCCTCAGCGCCGGCGTCTGCTCCCAGCCACCCCCACCGGTAGGACGGCCCCCTCTTCCCGGACCCCCCCTGCGATCAAACGTCTTTCCTGGGGTTCTATCAACACCCCCTCCTTCTCCCCCCCTTTTGCTCCATGCTGTCCATATCTCGACCATTTCCCTTCCTTTGCACTCATCACGCTCGGACTCTCCTCCATCTGTTCACTCTATCTTTTATCAGGACGAAAACCTTCATTTAATATCCAATCCCTGAGGTACCAAAGCAGCAATGGTGATGCTCCCATCCCAGGAATCTATCGGGAAAACTCACCACGTGTGCAGGTACCATAGACTCAAAAACAGGTAATATAGTTAGTACAGGTAAGACAGACTCAAGTACAGGTAACATAGCACAAGTAACACAAACTCGAATACAAGTATTATCGTTAGCACAGCGAAAACGGACTCAGGTACAGGTAACATAGCACAGGTAACAGAAACTTGAATACAGGTAATTTAGTTAGCACAGGTAACAGTTTCAAGTACAGGTAACATAGCCTTTATAACACAAATTCACATATATACAGGTAACATAGCACAGGTAACACAGACTCAGGTACAGCTAAGAAAGGTGCATGACTCCTGTTATCCTCTTGAATACAACTCTCTCTCTCACAGACATACAGCACCATTGACCCTCATCGTGGCGGCTGGTCGACTGCAGGATCACCCTCCTCCTCCACCTGGGCCAACACAGACCCGCGACATGATCGCCTGCTCTACACTCCCCCCATCCTGGTGGAGGAAGAGCGGCAGAGGGCCCCAGGCCTGACCACCTGGGCAGACGAGGTGACGGGTAGTGCCAGCCTGCCTGCTGCCACACATGTGCCGGGCTGGTTCACGGATGGCAACCGAACATTATCCAGCCTGCGGGTGCCCTCCCAGTTCAGCTCACCATACCTGGAGAAGAGAGGCAGCGCAGACAGCCTGGTGGAATCGGTAAGCTTCTGTCTGCAGGCAAAGCCTCTGAGTCTCATCCCATCTCCATGCCCCTCTACTCTACCCTCCCGCTATCTCCCTTCTTTCTCCTAGGTCCTCATCTCTGAGGGGCTGGGCCTTTATGCCAAGGACCCAAAGTTTGTAGACTTCGCCAAGCGAGAGATTGCCAGCGCCTGCGATATGACTGTTGACGAGATGGAGAACGCAGCCAATGACTTGTTGAGTCGAGGGAACCTCCGACGGCTCAACCCTGAGGCAGAACCCGTGTACAGCGATGACGAGATTACATGGGGCCAGATCGAAGAGGACCTGGCGGACGAGATGAACTGCATGTGAACCTGTTCCTGACACTTTTTTGTAGGATTGTACAATCCACCCCTTTTTAAAATGTGTAACATTTCTTCCGGTACCTTCTGTGTTCCTCTTGAGCTACATGCTGTGCTTCTAGTTTGCTGTATAAAATCAGTTTTCCAGGTTTCTCATGAGACGGAGCTGAACAGCTCTGGTTGACCACTAAGCAGCTTCAAGAACAATGAGTTTTACAGTAGTCGACATTTCTGAAATTGGCACTATATGTGTCTATGTAGCTGATAACCGATGATGTGAATAAAGGAATTTTCATCTTGTGTGTAATTTTCAGTTTTTTACGAATAAAAACAGTTCATATGTTGATCTTTATAATGGCCCCATCTCAGTTCAAAATGGTGCTGTGTTTATGAGTTTTTGCCCTCACTGTTTTCTCTGATCTGTGATGTCTAGACCAGGAATATCTAAATCACATCCTCACCATCCATGCACTGCTGAATTTTCAGCCTTCTTTCACCTGTGAGCCAGGTGTGAAGCCTCTGTGCTAAATCAGAATCAGTAATTATTGATCCAACTACCTTGGAATACAGAAAACAAGCCCTAAATTTGGAACGCAGGGCCAGGTTGGAGGAGCCCTGGTCTAAGCTACGGGATATGGAAACTCCAAGGGCGTGCAGTTTGGCCCAACTTCGCCAAGTGGTGAACCTTAGCGTGCTAGCTTAGGATTGTTTTTTTTGTTTGTTTTTTTAATTGAAGGGGGACAAACTCCAAAGAGGAACGGAGGTCCACATTTATAGCTTTAGTCGCGTTTCAATGAATTTCCACCCATCTTGCAGACACTTCACCTGCAAAGTCTCATGGCTTCCTGATTTATCCTTAAGGTAAATTAGTCTGTTTTTGCCACCAAGGCCACAACTTTCATTAGGCACCCCCATCCGCCCCCAAGTAAATGAGCTTACGTGAATCAGTGAATGACGGTGCTGTCTTCTACCAAAACTTCCATATCAACCTCCTAACATTATATCTGGTTTGAAGTCATCTCTCATTCTCATAAACATGTTGGAGGATTGTTCTGGGACACAGATATTTGGGAGGGAGTCCAGAGGTAATTGGCAGGTTGTATCAGTTCCTTGACTTAATCCACCATGTGCCTCTGAGATTCATCCCAACTTAAGCCCCCCACATACTCCGTTGTCTGTTCCACTTGCCTCTGCCTCTGCTCCCTCTCTCTTTGCCCTCTATGCCCCGCCTCACCTTCCACATAAGTTCCCTATCACGGATTTCTCTGCTCTCCATCCATCCGTTGAACAGATTATAAAAATGAAACATCAGCAGCCTGTAACTGACCCAAAATTACGATCATTTAACGAGGTGCTGCTAGGATTTGGACCCAGGACCTCCGGTTTACAAGACAGGCACTTTAACCATCTAAGCCACAGCACCCTTGGTTTCTAATTCTGAGTATAGGGATAGTCCATTTACCGAAGCTAGTTGCATGACAGCAGAAAATGTTTAGAACCAAGCTGATGGCAAACACTTCATTGGTAGAGTGAGTCAAGACTCCCCTGCTGCTTCACTCAGTGGATTGTGATGGTGGCAGTTGAGATAATGACAATCTGCTGAAACTTCAGCCAGATGCCATGGATCTACTACTTAAGGAAAGTAAGGTATGAGCCCAAGAGTTTTGTGTGGACAATATTTTCTGGAAATCACTGACACAGTGTACTCACACACCTTGATTGAGAGGCTCCTGCAGTATAATCAGTCAGCGTGTGCTATACACATGGCAGCATTTGGTAGGGCCATGCTGAGATTCTGAACTCAAGCTTCACCTGGAGCAAATGATTTGACTCTGACAGCTCTGTCCTATAAAGACTGCCTTCAGTGAAAAAATGAATACACCCATGGAATTCAAGGCACTGCCGGGATTTGAACACAGGATCTCCTGTTTACGAGACAGGCACTTTAACCAACTAAGCCACAGCACCCAAAGACATGAATAGCTTGGGCCACCATCGCCTTTGTATGTCAGGCACGTAGCTTACAATTACAGGATCATGTCTACGATCCTTGCCAGCCATTGAAATTGGTCAACATTTCCTATACACAACCGCTACAAATTCGTTCTTCTTCATCACTTTCTTTCTCCAAGCCACTGCTGTTCACCTCTGTCATGTTCACTGTCCAAACAGTAAGGTAGCTCTGTGGCTTCTAGAAAACTCTTCAGTTTTTAACTATTTTTTCGAGAAACACCGTTGTAATGCCTCCATGGCATGAGCAAAGACATGTTTGAGTGCCTAGCTGACACTTTTCAACTTAACACACAAAGTCTACATTCAACACGCCTCCGGCAGACATAACGGTTGTTCTTGGCACATAATTCATCAAAATTCACAAGGTGCTGTTGGGATTTGGACCCAGGACCTCCGGTTTACAATACAGACACTTTTAACAATTAAGCCACCGCACCCCCAGTTATTAAGTCCAACTCATAATTCAGGGATTGTCCATCTACTAAAACGAGTAGCACTAAAACAGAAAATGCTTAGAATCAAGCTAATTGTGAACTCTTCATTGGTAGAGTGAGTCAAGACTCCCCAGCTCCTTCACTCAGTGGATCGTGGTGATGGCAGTTGAGATAATGACAATCTGCTGAAACTACAGCCAGATTCCATGGATCTACTACTTAAGGAAAGTAAGGTATGAGCCCAAGAGTTTTGTGTGGACAATATTTTCTGGAAATCACTGACACAGTGTACTCACACACCTTGATTGAGAGGCTCCTGTAGTATAATCAGTCAGCGTGTGCTATACACATGGCAGCATTTGGTAGGGCCATGCTGAGATTCTGAACTCAAGCTATACACATACACACAAAAACACTCAAAGTTTATTGGCCCATATTGCTCATGATTTCCCCTCTAGAGCCGACACCTTATCATGGTGCAGGGGTTTGCGTATTCCAGTTATCCCAGGAGCTAAGATTCTCAGGGCTTTATGCCCTTGGTTGGGTCACCCAAGGCAAACAGGTCCTGGGTGAGTAACCTGACAAAGTGCAGCTCATAAAACCCTTATGATGAATATAAGCAAAGTTTCACTTTTTCCCTTGCCTGGATGCGGGTCACCGGGCCCCCCCCTGGGGCCAGGCCTGGGGGTGAGGCTCAATGGCGAGCGCCTGGTAACCAGGCCTACACCCTTGGGGCCTGGTCGGACACACCCCGAACAAGGCACGTGTGTCCCCCCTCCAATGGGCTCACCACCTGTAAGCAGGGCCATATGGGTCGGGTGCAGTGTGAGTTGGGCAGTGGCCAAAGGTACGATCCTTGGCGATCCGATCCTCGGCTGCAGAAGCTAGCTCTCGGGACATGGAATGTCACCTCTCTGGTGGGGAAGGAGCCTAAGCTGGTGCGCGAGGTTGTGAAGTTCTGACTAGATGTGCTCGGGCTCACCTTGTCGCATGGCCTGGGCTCTGGAACCAGTCTCCTCGAAGGGGATTGGACTCTCTTCCACTCTGGAGTTGCTCACGAGGAGAGGCGCCGAGCACGGGTTGGCATACTTATTGCCCTCTGGCAGGGTGCCTGTAAATTGGGGTTTACTGCTATGGATGAGAGGGTAGCCTTCCTTCACCTTCAGGTGGGGACGGGTCCTGACTGTTGTTTGTGCTTATACGCCAAACAGTAGTTCAGAATACCCACCCTTTTTGGAGTCCCTGGAAGGGGTGTTGGAAAGCACTTCTCCCAGGGACTCTCTTGTTCTGCTGGGGGACTTCAATGCTCATGTGGGCAATGACAGTAAGACCTGGAGAGGAGTGATTGGGAGGAACAACTCTCCCAATCTGAACTTGAGCGGTGTTTTGTTATTGAACTTCTGTGCTTGTCATGGATTGTCCATAATGAACATCATGTTCAAGCATAAGGGTGTCCATATATGCACTTGGTGTTAGCTCAATAATCACACAACTGGTATGATAACTCCAACTTTAATCGTCGCCTCCTTTCGTTCACCCACACGAGAGACAAGGACCGCTCCTCCCAGCACCCCCAACGTCCTATTCCCGCCCGCACGTAGCCATGCCCCCCTTCACTGTACACTTGGCAGTGGGACAGATACATGTTAACAATCTCCCCTTTTTCTTTTAAGGAAAGGAAAACAGATTAGAACAATTTCCTTTTTTTCCTTTTGAACAATATAACAGCTAAACATAATATAACACTCCAAACTAGTGTTCAGAAGAAACATTTTTATGAGTGTTAATTTTTATTTTTTGTCATTAGTCCTTTCAGCTTTCTAGCTGCCATTCCCCTTCTCTCAGGGCTCTTAGCAGTCCAAGTGCTGACGTTCCCACTTTTGTCAGGCAGTTAGCAA
>JABFDZ020000131.1:23822234-23836909 GCA_019775955.2 Pollimyrus isidori | reverse complement strand
TGGAATGGGAGCTTCGTGCCCTGGATGTGCATCCCACAAATCTCCATCAACTGTAAGATGCTATCCTATCAATATGGCCCAGCATTTCTAAAGAATTCTTTCAGCACCTTGTTGAATCAATGCCACGTAGAATTAAGGCAGTTCTGAAGGCGAAACACCATATTAGTGTGGTGTTCCTAATAATCCTTTAGGTGAGTGTATCTGCTGGAGGCCAAAAAGATGTCAGCACAACAGGACCTTTATGGAGTTTAATCCAAACAGAACCCGCAGATCCTTGCAAAATATATCTGGGTCTCCTTGTCCCTGGAGATGCTGATTCTACCCAGGTTCAGTGGTCTCTGCAGCATCACGGACTGATCAAGTTGAAACTAACTTGAGCTGATGGTGTGGTCAGGGTGTAGATGACATTGCTGGTATTTTTGTTTACCATGGCGTGGACTCGGATAAAGGTACCTGCTTCATTGCACAACTTGTCTTTTGTCATGTAAACCGTCAAGCATTTTTACTCCAGGATTAACCAAATAAACAGATTCACACAACAGGCCAAGTACTCTTAACTACTGACCTGTAACAGTGCTCAAGAGTACAAGTTTTTCAGGATCCTAAAGACATTTTGGATTTAAATTGACATTTGACATATTAAGCAGACACTTTTCTAAAATGCAATGCACAAATGAGGCAAATTATACACTACAAATGTGTGCTGTTAAATAGTCAACTACAAGTATATAAGTGCAGCTAGACTGAGCTTCCAATGAATGTCCAAGTACGAGTGTAAGCAGTATTGGAGAAGGAGCTACACAACAGCTGTAGAACTATACAACAAATACTCAACAACTTCTAACAAAGCAAGAACTTAATAAGATTGTTCAAGGACCAGAAGTGCAACAGAAGAACATTCACGGAACATAATGAGATATCAGGCTAATAGAGGAATTCATGGAACAGATGAGTCTTGAGACATTTCTTGAAAGTGCAGATGGAGTCTGATGACCAGATGTAGTTCATTCCACGATCGGGAAACAACACAAGAGAACCATCTTGAGTGACACTTCTCATGTGGTGGAGAGAATTCCAAACGGTGTTGGTTTGCTGACTCTGGTTTGATTTGTCCATAGGTCATTTCTGTTTTTCTTTTCTGTTGACCACCACATCAGGAATGACGTTATTATGAAGTGAAATAATACTTTACAGCACCTTTATACAACACTGCCATCTACTGTTTAACTTTTATTAGATGGTGGCACAGAAGGCAGTGCTGTCGTTCACCCAGAGGGTTGCCGGTTCAAGCCCCGCTTCCTCCTGACCCCATCTAAGTGTCCTTGAGCAAGACGCTGAACCCCAAATTGCTGCCGGTGTGCAGGTTGGCACCTTGCATGGCAGACTCCGCCACCAGTGTGTGAATGTGTGTATGGATGGGTGAATGTGAGGCATGAACTGTAAAGCGCTTTGAGTACTTGGAAGAGTAGAAAAGCGCTATATAAATGCAGTCCGTTTAACGTATTATTATGAAGGAATATCCACTTATTGCTCCCATCTGTCCACTTATTATCATTTATCCGGTACAGAGGAGCAGTGAAAGGGGACACCCCAGATAGGATGCCAGTCCATTACAGGGCACGAGGAAGAGGGCACCCCAGATAGGATGCCAGTCCATTACAGGGCACGAGGAAGGCGACACCCCAAATACGATGCCAGTCCATTACAGGGCATGAGGAGGGGGGCACCCCAGATAGAATGCCATTCCATTTCAGGGCACGAGGAAGAGGGTACCCCAGATAGGATGCCAGTCCATTACAGGGCACGAGGAAGGGGGCACCCCAGATACGATGCCAGTCCATTACAGGGCATGAGGAGGGGGGCACCCCAGATAGGATACCATTCCATTTAAGGGTACGAGGAAGAGGGTACCCCAGATAGGATGCCAGTCCATTACAGGGCACGAGGAAGGGGGCACCCCAGATAGGATGCCATTCCATTACAGGGCACGAGGAAGAGGGCACCCCAGATAGGATGCCAGTCCATTACAGGGTACAAGGAAGGGGACACCCCAGATACGATGCCAGTACATTACTGTACAGGGCATGAGGAGGGGGGCACCCCAGATAGGATGCCAGTCCATTACAGGGCACGAGGAAGGGGACACCACAGATACGATGCCAGTCCATTACAGGGCATGAGGAGGGGGACACCCCAGATACGATGCCAGTCCATTGCAAGACACATCCCCTAACACTATGGTCGGTTTAAAAACAACAAATTTCACACACACACACACACACACACTCACACAGAGCATGAATGAGATTTGAACCTCCAGCCTTGGTGGTGTGAGTTAACATTTTCCCAGAATCGCTCAGTTGGGAGAGCGCTAGACTGAAGATCTAAAGGTCCTGGGTTTTATCCTGGGTTACAACACAAGTGCAGGGTGGGCTGCTAACCTTGGTTCCTTTGGGTAATGGCTAGGACTCTGAATCTAGCAATCTGAGTTCAAATCTTGATAGGACCTACATATTGTGGGCAGTGGTGATTTAATGGTTAGGGAAGTTCACTTGTAATTGAATGATTACTGGTTCAAATCCATGACCAGCAAGGTAACACCTCTGCTATGTCACAATGTCACATACTGTATGGGTTAAATGCAGAGGACACAATTTGTTGTTGTACACTGTGGTATGCTAACAGTGACCACTGATCACAAAATTAAGAAATTAACAGTTCCACCCCTTGCTTTACCTTTGGACTTCACGACAAAGCATCTCACAATGCCCCCACCCAGCAGCACAATAGGATAGTGTTAGAAAAGCTTTAGTGTAATGGTCTGATATGACTATATTAGTATCAGGTCTCCCCTTGAGAATTAAGTTAATCTATCTAACTTGTTAGATCACTAACAAGTTGCTACATTCGCATTATCAGTAGGATTAGCCTAGCTCAGATACTAACTTACTGTAGAGAATTTGAACAAAATAATAAATTTTATAACCAAATAATTTTCTAAAATCAACTGCTCTCTCTAGCTACCATGGTGGCACTGATGGGCCCGGATGGTCTTGGGCAGAGGTCCCATTTCAGGTCCAGAGAGTAAAAATCCAGGTCAAGATTTTGTTTCAACCTACCAGCTGAGTCCTCTGTGACCGTGGCTCTTTATACTCTACTGGTTGATTGAAACAAAATCTTGGTGAGGACTCTTACTCTGTGGACTTGAATCACCAACCTCTTGTCCTGTGCCTACCCATTCAGCATACAGTACCATAAAATGAATGTGCTTGACAGGTGGGTGTGTGTGTGTGTATGTGTCTGTGTATCTGTGTGTGTGTTTTGATGACTCAGAGGAAAGGTGCGGTTGAGAGGCAAACTAGATTTTTCTTTCTCTTTGTTCATTTGGTCTTAGCAATGCCCCAAGTCATGCCGGTCCACCAACACTATCATTATTATAGGTATGAAATTCAGCTCAATCAAATTCAATGAACAAACTAGTCTACATGCCAACAGATCTGCCAGTCAGGGCTATCTCTGGGCCCCCTAAACACAGCCAAAGCGGTAACAAACACATCACGTAGCTGATATCTACACCGTCCTACTCAGAGAGATAAAACTGTTAAACATTAAATGCCTGGACAAATCCCACCGGGAGAACCACAAAAGAAATGTCACAGAGAGAAACCCTGACCTGAATTTAACTGAAAAACAAAACAAAGCCAACTAGCATATGTACTTCTGTGTTTTTTTTCTCACCCTCGAGTTTTCTGATACCATGTAAGTGAAACAACACAGCAGTAGAGGACAGATGAGAGTGAGATAGAATAGAATAGAATAGAATTCAACATACAGAGATACAGTAGTGATCAAAATTAGAGAATGAGTGACACTGTTGTGATTATCAAAGTTGCTGACTATTCTAAACATAAATAACAGAAATACATTTGAATTGTTTTTCATCAGTGAAAACTAATGCACATCACAAAATATAAGGTTTAAACACAAAATTCGAAGAAGGTCTGTAATCCAAATTAGAGAATGATTTGGTATACTTGACAGTTTTTGGTTATAATCTGAAATACATCGAAATATATGGCAAAACAAATCTATTTGGCAACGTTGATTGGGCATTTTTCAAGGTGGTGGTCCTCTCCAAGGTGACTGAAACCCTGTGACCAGAGCTGTAGCCAGGACTTTTAAAATACAGATGTAAAAAGCTGTTAGTCCTTCCTAGGTGTGCCCATAAAATGCTAAGGATATGACCTTATTGTCCTCAATGATGTCTGTGACGTCAGGTAGTTCAGATAAAAACCGATGAGGTGACTTTCTTAGCCAAGTTTGTTATTATATGAGCATCATGTGGCAAATATTGAAGCTGCACAAAGAAATCAAGTCATTCAAAAAAATAATAAAAGGCCAGTCGCCCAAGTAAGAGGAGCGCTGGGTAGCAGGATGTCAAGGAAACTCTTTGTGGAGGATCAATTCGAACACTGTAGCTAGGATTGCTCTCCGGATCAGTTCTGGACAGGACACAAATTTGTCTTGACAGGATCTTGTCGTTTGGGACAATATGGACTGAAATCCCACTCTGCAGTGACCTTGCCGCTCATCAGCTAGAACAGTGGTTCTCAACCTTTTTTTGCAGTGGGCCGCACTATGTCCAGGTTCAAGTCTCATGGGCCGCATATTATTTACATATGACGTCATCAACGCTCAATAACCAGATATTATGCATCTAAAATTATTGCAATTAGAAAATTATAATAAAAATATTGTTCAAAGTTTGTTTAATACATTTATTTGTTTAATACATTTTTTTTAATTAATTGTAAAACCATTTATTATTATTTTACTTATTTTTATTTTTTTTACGTGGTCAGCATCGCGGGCTGCATTTGCATTTGTGACGGGCCGCAGGTTGAGAACCACTGAGCTAGAAGAACAAAAAAGCAAACTAGCCCTTTGCTGAGAAGCATGTTGTGTGGACAGGATAGATCTGATCCAAAGTTTATTTCAGTGACGAAAACAAGTTTCATTTAGTTGGCTCAGATGAGAAGCATTACATGTGATAGTGTTTCCACAAAAAGCCAGTGAAGAAGTCAGACAAGTTGGGAAGGGCAAGTGTCACGGTGTGGGGTATGTTCTCTGCAGCAGGAGATAGGCCTCTCATATGGCTATGGGGTAAGGTGAATGCGAATGAGTATCAGAACCTCCTTCAACAACATGCAGTTCCCTCCCTGTAAGCATCACCCAGTCGGCCAGTCGTTTTTATACAAGGCAATGCCCCTTACCACACTGAAATTGGGTGAAGCAATTCTTTAAAGCTGAGGACATCTATGTGATGAAATGGCCAACCCAAAGTCCTGATCTGAACCCTACTGAAACTCTAACAATCTGTAATGAGTCTAGGGTCCTTGTGATCATTTGTCCTGAAATAACCCTCTACCATGTTTCTCTAGAACTATGCAAGTAACTAGTTAAATTATCTGTTTTATTACATGTTGCAGAAACCTAAAAGCAGATGGATTTCATTCACATTTACTGGTACAAACACCTCACTGGTTCCCAGCCCAGTGTACATTTTTGCTCTGGCAGATCTCAGACCACGATGTCCGTCAGCTCCATGGCTAAAGGACATGTTCTCATAACTGCAGACAGGGTTGTAACCACGATATTTAAAATACTGAGGTTAAAAGTGTTAGCCCATCATAGATGGGCTCCATAATGGATCATGGTTATTGGAGTTACAGAAAAAATACTGAGGACTTCCCCTCACTGTCCTCAGTGGTAGGTAAGGGCCTACCTGCAGGGTAGGTCAATGGCTGAAGTCTCCCAGCCCATGAAATCTAGCACATCTACAGAGTATGGAAACCCATTGGTAAGACCATCATGGACTCCTCCTTCCCAGAGCACCACTTGTTCCCAGGACCCACTTCTGAGAAGTGACACAGGTCCAATAAAACCAGAACCAAGTAGGCGCTCTTCCAGAGCAGTCCTCATGGTCAAGGGACCCTAGTATAGACTTCTGCTATAGACTGCAAAAAATATAGAGATAGAATACTTGATTTTGACATAGAATGTTAATTTTTCTGCAGGAGTGCTGTACATGATGTTTAATCTGTATCGTGCATCTATGTGTAGCAGGACTGCACCAAGACAAATTTTATTTAAACGGTGATTCGCTAAATGACATTCCGATTACAACACAGTAAGTAAACGGAATGCAATATGACATTTCTTTCCAAGCATTTTCTCCCAGATCTGTATTACAATATTGTGACATACTATTTGGTTGAAAGTATTCTAATTTGACAAATAAGTCGCTGATGCAGTAATCAGGCTCCTATAGTGAGGGAGAGATGGTTAATCCTGCCAATGCTGAGACCATTATTTTTTGTCTGATTCAAAATATTCCCAAATATAAATAAAAGCAGTTACCATTAACTTGGTTTTCCATAGCCGTTTGACAGGCGTGTAGTTGTAAAAATTTACTGCAAACAAGTGTAGTATATATAAGAAAGAATGTCAAGCAAAATAGCCAGATAACATTCGTATACTTGATGGACCTCAAAGCGCGTACATGTGAAGTCGCCTAAATCGAAGAAAGCAGGTATGGGTCACACATACTGATGAAAAAGGGAAATACGTAGCATACAACCGTAGAAACTAGCCATAGGATGCCGCCCCCTTAAATGATAATCGCTGGGAATCAGGAAAAACTGAAACCAGGCGCCCTACTTTCCCCAGCGCACCGCACGCAGTGACCATGTCGGCTTGGAACAAGGCGCATTTGAAGGTCATTTTAATTGGCAACTCCGGGTGAGTTTGACCGTTTAATGCCATCTGGCATTAGGGTAGGCTGAGCTTGCTGTGAGTTTATGGGCGCGATTGTACTTCTGCAGCATTTCCTTGGTCGGAATCTCCTTAACATCTATGAAATACGGGGTCCGCTTGGAGACTTTTCGGTTCGTGTTTGCTGCTTGAATTCATTTTCAATTTCCCCCCTTCGCACGTTTCAGTCTGCGGCTATTAACCACCAAGCTATAAATTGAGAAAATCCGACAATAAAGCATGGATGAAACAGTGCGCGAGGTCAGCCCAAAATATCACGTTTTTAAATAATATTGTACGATATCAAGTTTTCCACAAAGGCGCGTGGTCAAACAGGCCAGTTCCCAAGATGTCCATTGGTGATGATATTTTTGGTTCTGACCCGGCTGTGTGGAACATCACCTGGTAGTTTCTCACCGTGGTCGCGCTGTTTACGTCGAGCGGACACAGAGATAGGCTAAAGCTTAAATATGCATGTAGCAAAGACAAGGTGACCGAAAATTAGCCATCGAAGCAGAAACCTAAAAGTCGTATTGGTCGCAACATAAGTGTCAAAATTATTGCAACTACTAGTTTATGATTTAATAGTACCTCGGGCAATATGACACACCTTCAAAACGCAGTTATGAAAAAGATTTATCTTACAAGAAACTGCATACCCAATAGCGAACAACTATGATTCACCGTCCTTTCATACCAGTAAGGACATATTTTCGGATCCGGGTGTTCTTTAAAGTACTTTTATCAGTACCGGACCTTCGGATTTGTTAGACACCCTTTCAATCCGCTAATGTCAATTACACGGTGTGTTCACCGTAGTTTGAATTCCCGGTCCAGCCCCCTGGTCGGTCGCCCGTGTGTTTGTCCAGTAGCGTACCTACCGCCGTGTTTATTTACAGGGTGGGGAAGTCCTCGTTTATGAACCAATATGTGAATCATCGCTTCACCAACACGTACCGCGCTACCATTGGGGCAGACTTCCTCACCAAGGAGATCACGGTGGACGGCAGGCTGATAGTGCTGCAGGTATGAATGGAAGAGTTCATCTTCACGGGATTTACATGCAAGCTTCCAGAAAGCTCTAAACAGCCAAACTGGTATATTACTTACTACTTTGTTTTTTTTTCTTAATTAGCTAAATCAATATGTAAACAAGAGGCATTGTGCTGTAGGTAGATCACCTAAACGTGGCAAGTCCACATGTTGGTAAATTTCCCCTGCCGCCTCCTTGGGGCAGATCTGGGACACTGCAGGCACCGAGAGGTTCCAGTCCCTGGGTAATGCCCTGTACCGAGGAGCACATTGTTGCCTCCTGCTGTTCGACGTGAGCTCCATGACCTCCTTCTCGTCGCTCAGTGACTGGCTTAAGGAGTTCCTGGTGCAAGCTGACCCCCCAGAACCAACCAGCTTCCCCTTCGTGGTCATCGGTAACAAGACTGATTTGCGAAAGCGAGAAGTAGGTCAAGATGCACACAGCTCTACCCCTGAAGCCCGAACAAGTTTATGTTTGGCCGTGCGTGCAGTTTGATTTCTTACATATTTTCCATAATTCATGCATCTGAAGTACAGCAAAAAGCTTATGCTGAGATAACAGGATGCCCCATTTAGCTAACTTTAGCAAGACACCTAGTTTTAAAGGGGAATCTGGATGCTCTCAGATGAGGATTAGATGTTGGAGGTCAATCTTTGAAAGGACAGCAGATGCCTTAGGGATAGCATCAGTCTCAATGACAACAAACTGGTTCTGCAGGTGCCACAGCGTCTGGCATTGGACTGGTGCAAGAAGGTGGGGGCCAAGTACTTTGAAGGGAGCGCCAAGGAGGGTGTGGATGTGGACAGACCCTTCCAGACAGCGGCCCGTGCAGCTCTTCAGCGGGTGAGTTAAACCCAACATCTCCATGTTTAAACACATTCTTTGGCTTGTTAAACATCCTGTAGCTTTACATTAGCATATTCTTCCCTTCAGTATAACACCAACACGCTGGAGAGCACAGGAAGAAATATCCAGATTAAGGTTGAACAGGTAGACGACACACCAAAAGGCCACTGTCTGTGCTGATCTCCACCAGTCTGTGCTGGCTTCAATGACCTGGATGAAGAAGGTACCACTGCAAGATGAAGGGAAAGTCCAAGACTAGTTCAGCTAATGGGCTGTTCATGACAAAGTTGCTCGTTATGGCCTGTCAAGTGTAGTATTTGTGTGCAAAATTGTACCAGCCTGGGATAGAACTCAGGAAAATCAAAAATGACATAGGGCAGTTGTGGGCTCCAAGCTCAGGTGCTTTGTGTGGAGATGGATTACCCTTCCAGCCTAGAGGACAAATCTACTTTCCAATAGGCAAATGAAGTGGACTGGGATGTTAATGCAATAATTTTTTTTAAACAAATCCTGTATTAGAGGTAGGGATTCAGCTGAAATGGCTCCAATACTTTCAGATTAAACAAGAGTCGACAAGGAGATGGGATTTCATTTTGTTTTATAAGTCAAGACACAAAAAGGCAATCAAGAGATGACCAACATGTAAAAATGCTCATTACAGGTAATTATATAAAAAGGCCAAGATGTCTTCTTGCTATATGAACTAATATACAAGTGAGCCACACTGGCTACGCCAATAATTATACCCTAACCCTGCTATCTTGACCAAACTGGCCACCTCCCCTGTTCATGTTAAGAAGCACCCCACCCCTCCAAAAAAACCCCATTAAAGTTAAAAAAAAAAAAAAAATGAAAAGAATGGACTCTCCTTCTACACATGGGGGGGGCTGCAAGGATTCATACCCAAAAACTTGCAACTTAAGTCAAAGTTCATTCTGCACCACCTAACCCAGAACAAACACAGAACCTGTGCGCTGGACGCAGAGGAACAGGAAAATGAGGAAACTGCCTGGTTTATGTGCAATATGCTCATGTAGGGTTTCGGTTTGGTGTTACAGGTAAAGCAAGACAAGCGCTGAAAATGTTTAGTAAACAGTAACTCCACTCCTGACTGAGCGATCCCTTCAAGCCCTGTTTGCTCAAACAGTTGCTTGCTTTAAAAGCACAAATATATAAAAAAAAAAACCTTTCCGGTTTCCTCTGACAAAAATGTAATCACTCAGATTTAAAAGCACAGTGCACCCCCCCCCCCCCCCCGAATGCCACCCCGCAGTACAAAAAAACAAACAATGAGGATGAATGGAGGTTTGGAAAAGGAAAATGCACAGAGGTACATACACGGGTGGGGGGGAGAGGGAGACTTAAATACAAAAATAAAACTACAGGCAATACCACAATTGCTTACTTTTTAGGATTTTTGTGCCTGTTCTCTCCAAATCTTCAGCTTAATTTTTCTTTGTCGGGTTGTGGCAAAGTTTCCTCCACCTGCTCATCTTACATCTTACAGGGTAACTGCACACAGTGATGACAAAACAAGGCGAAGTCCAACAATGTGGCAGACTGTCATCCCTCACCTCCCTCTGTCTGAGAACAAGTGCTTCATTTTGTCACTTCCTCCTTTTTGAAAGCTTCATCACTGCTGCCACCTCACCCACTATGCACTCATGCCTCTGACAACGAGCAAAGCTGTGCCTGTTTTCTATGTAGTCAGTCCTTCAGCTGAAATTAGCCTAAAAAAGTTCTGAAATGCAAAAAAAAAAAACAAACAAAAAGTTTTCCAAAAATGAAAATGTAGAAAACATATGACCATGGGTCTTCCACCGTGACACGGCTGCACTCCACCAATCAATGTGCTTTTTCCTTCGTTTTGCTTGAGGGAACAGAAATAAAATCACTGGTTGAGAATAGGCGTCCATGGCACCAAGATGTCCTGGGCGGAGCAACAGTCTCTCCAGCCAGTTTTATATGGCCGTCTTTAAACGGGCTCAGCTTCAGTCAAGGGGGTGGTGTAGCCGTTCAGAGGGCGAGAAGGACCACCACCCGGGTGGGGGGAGGACAGAGCAAGGAGGGCCTTGGGGTTTCACTGGTCCGAACGTGCCTTCTTGGGGCCAGTAGCCTTGCTGTAAGAAAGACAGAGCGATTTAATGCAAGTTCACTCGGGACCATAGTCACTCTCCACTACTACCATTGAGCAAAGGAAGGGATTCACGCTTGGAGAAAGAACTCACACATCAGGGGATGAGACTGGCCTCTTGACAGCTGGTTTCCCAGCGGCGCCATCTCTGCTCGATTCTAGAGACCCGAGTTATGATGCGTTAGAAAAACCATTTCAGCACAACACAGGTCCATTTTGAATTCACACATATCTTAAGGGGTAGGGGCACAAACAGGCAGCCCAAGCCATTGTAGATGCTGCCTCTGCAGACAGAAGGCTGTCTCCTGCCGAGAGGAACTGTGCTCACCTTGCAGCCACCGGACCTGCGTGGCTGGGCCGTAACCCTTCTCGTTGCGGGCAGCAATGCGGAAGATAATGGCAGGCTTGGTTGTGTAGTCGATGTGGGCATTGGAGAGGCTGGAGGTCTGCACCAGGCACGCAGGACTGGGTCCACAGTACACTCGCATAAAGGCCAGCTGAGCTGGTGTTGCAGGGGTCTTGGCTTCTCCTGCCTGTGAGCTCTGGATGGCCAGGTACACAGAGTATTCCACAATCTTCCCCGACGTCACCGAGGGTGGCTCCCACGTCAGGTGGGCACCATCGGGGCTCTGGTGAGGAGCACAAGAGAATGATAAGAGGGTCACAAGTGCCGACCAGTAAAAACAGGACAACTGCAAAACAGGATGGACAAAACCGGCTGCTGACCTTGCTGATCTTGATAGCACAGGGCGCCCCAGGGAAGCCGGGGAGGCAGGTCTTAAAGGCGGAGATCTCAGAGAAGGATCCACGCCCACAGGCATTGATTCCAGCCACACGGAACTTATAGGCTGTGCCGGGGTGAAGTTCTACCTTCTTCATCTGACTGTAGTCTGGAACAGCCCCAGAGTCATCCTACGACAGGACAGGCCTCATAATGCTGAACAAGTATCACAATCACTAAGAATTAATAGAAGATAAACCCAGACTTCGGGCCTTTTTGCTTAAAAAGTATGACAGTAAACCCACCAAAGCATCCTTAACTATCCTAGTACGTGCCCTCATATGTAAAGCAAACTGCAGACTCACATCAGTAACAGGCGAGTCATCCCCTGGAACGTAGTAGTGGGTGACCACCATGTTTGTCACCTTGACTATTCCCACATCAAACCACTGGTTCTCTTTCTTCACAGGGGCCTTGGCAGGGGTGGGAGGGAGGTTCGGCTTCTATAGAACCCCCGTGTACAAGCAAAGATTCCAGAGTTATTGCGACAGTATTTTTACACAGCAGATCAGAACCAATGCTGTACAACACAGAACAAGATTCTTGTTCATAAGAACCTTAGTGTTGTGAGTCTTAAAGGAGTCGACGTGCAGAAACCAAAAGCAGGCATATAATAAGCTAGTGGCACAAGGTAACACTCACCCCAGCCGCCGATTCAATGCCATTAGCCACCTCTGCCTGTGTTTTTGCTGGGCTCACAACCACCACAGGCTGAGAGGGTGCAAATGTGCTAGATGGAGCCAAAGCTGGGGGACGGCAGCAAGTGACATTGGTGGGCATGAATAATTGGGACTCAAAGGAACGCAAACTGAGAATTCTCAAAATGACATGACAGCATATGAACAGGAAACGTGTAACAAATTTCATAGCCATAAAAAAGATGCCAGCCAGTGCAAATATGCACAGTGACTTATCAAATCATATGCTGAGCCAGGTCACATAGCGACAAATTCTTGGTACCTTCGGGAAGTCAAAATAATTACAGTGCAGTTCCCAAGCAGCTGTTTGGCAGAGGGCTCAATGTCCAGCACACCTACACCTCTGTGCTGTCACTGCGATACTCACTTTCAGCTGAAGTGTGCGGCAGCAGCCCTGCCACGGCGCCAGCCATCTCGCCGTGCCCGTTGCTCTCCGAGGTGGGGTCGTTGAGGCTGTCGGCGGGGGCCAGGCCCTCTGTGGGAATGGCGGCCTGGGCTTCTGCCTGCCGCTGAGCGGCGGCGGCCGCCGCCTGTGCCTCCTGGAGCTGCTGTTGCTGCTGCACCAGTGCGGCCAGTTCCTGCTGCGTCAACACGATGGGGATGGTGGTGGGCTGGTGGCCATCGTGCCCCGAGTCTCCCTCCGCCGCGTCTGCAGGGCAGAAGACGAAAGAGGGGTCTAGGCCGTGTCCGGCAGCCCCCCAGGACGGCAGCCCCCTGTGCTCCCTGCCACTCACTCATGACTGCCTGCTGTGCCGCCTGAAGCACGGCATGGATGGCCAAAGCCTGCGCCTCCTCGCTGGCTGCAGCCTGCGCCGCTGCCTCCGCCGCTGCAGTCACAGCCAGCTCCTCTGGGGTGAGGCCCGTCACCATCAGCGTGGCAGACTGGCCCTCTGACATCAGCTCTGGGGGCAGGGCGAGTGCCTCGCTATCCTGTACTGGAACTGCCACGTCCTCAGACTCCGCCCCCTCAATCTGACAGCCAGGGTGCAGAGGCTGGTGGGACAACAGGAGAGGGGGAGGGGGGTCAACACGAGCTCATTTAAAGCATAAATCCCCACAAATCAGGAGGTGGGACTCGTACCTCAGTTTGCTCTTCCTGACTGGGCTGGGTTTCCATGGCCATGGGCAGAGCCTCCATCTGGCCCTCCACAGCCTCCGCCCCCTCCATGCCCTCCTGGTCATGACACTCAGTCTGCATGGACTCTACCTCTCCCTGCTGGGCTGCTGCAGCCTCAGCCAGCTGCTGCAGTTGCTCCTGTGTAATCTCCACAGAGACCTCCTCACTGCCTGCCGCTGACTCTGTAATGGAGGCAATGGACTGCGCAGGAGAGCATGAAGAATTACCGATTCAAAGGGAATCCCAGGCGAAATACAAAAATTGTTTGAATAAGGCCAGAAGAGTACATCTGTTGATGGGACATACCGGCACAGAGGGCCCCGGGGCAGGAGTGGCTTGGGTAACCGTGGTGATGGCTCTGCCCTGCGTCGTCATGGCAGCCACCACAACTGCAGATGGAGCAGGGCTAGGAAGTACATCTGTCACAGCTCCCTCGACAGCATCACCACTCTGCTGAGCTGTAAAGCCAAACACATAATATATGGTCCATCTCAGCAGACATGGACATAAGCTTACGTCACACCTGAACTCAATAGTCAAGTTCAAATTCAGTGCTTCTTAGATTTGGCCAAAATTCAAGACCCGACTTTTTCCACAGAATTACCCGTTTCAAATTTTTCATTAAAATATACCGCCGAAAATCTTGGGGGTCCAAATGAAGATGCAGGAACCGTCCAACTTGCCTGGGGATGCAAGTTTCACTAATCAGTGGCCCCGTTTTCAAGTTAACCAATTTTCAGTGCAAACTTGAAAAAGTTCTCGTTTTTACAAGACTGCATGGCTTCAAAAATTCATTGAAAATCTGGGAAGTGATATTTTAACAACGACCCAGGGAAGAGAATTAATAGTTCTTCCCAGTGACTGTCACCTATTTTTGGCTTGCCCTTTTGGATGGCGGATGCACAGATTGTGGGTAGTACAGGGCAAAACTGCAGATGGCACAGAGGGGGGGGGGTTACAGAACCAAAAATAACACAAAGACAAAAGGATGGAAACGCAAATATAATTAGAAAGTTGTTCAGAATCACTTGGCCTTGACCTTAAATTCTGATACTCAAGACATTTGTGACTTAAGGTCCCTGCACAGGAACGCTGCACAAAGAGCATTTCAACCCCCTCCCACCCAGGACTGTACCTGAGCCTTCAGCAGTCTCCATGCTGCAGGTGGCTGTAGTGGCAGTGTTGGTGGTTCCGGTCTCGTGGGTCTCGCAGGGCGGGTTCGAGCACACCCTCTGGACGGTTCCGTTCTGGCC